>VZSR01001238.1:5363383-5525208 GCA_013398615.1 Brachypodius melanocephalos | reverse complement strand
TGTGTTGGGGCAGCTTTACAACTCCTTCCTCACGGCTGTGCTGGGTGCACTGGAGTTCATTTCTATATTTCTGTAACACACACATAGTGGGGTGGCACATCTCCCTGCACGGCCAGGCTGAGGGGACAGACACCTTCCTGTGCCTGATGCCACTCTCCAAACAACTGCAGAGGGGACAAATACCCATTAGTGCTTTACTGAGCATCCCTATCTTCCCCTTTCCCCCTTCCTTTATTTACCAAAAGCGCTTAGAGAGGGAAAAACCATCTCCACCCACATCAAGTTTCACCTCTCCTTATATATTTGCCCTAAGAATACGAGCCCCTAACGGAGGGTAGGAGCCTGTAGGAGCTTCCCAAACAGGTCCAGCTCGTGTGAGCAGCCCTGCAGCGGCTCCCGGCACTGCTCCGAGCCGCTGCAGCCGCGCCTGAGCCGCAGCATCCTGAGCTGGGGCCGCGGTGGGGAAAAGGCAGAGCGGGTACCCGCGGGTACCACCCCGCAGACATCCCTGCCATCCCTCTGTGACAGCAGTGACAGTCTCTGAGTGAACGGAAGGCACCTCACAGTCGATTTCGACAGAGTAAAAGCTCCCTCATCTCTGCTGCTGCTGCGTCACCTCCGTGTTTTCTCCAGCGGGTTTTTAGCGGGGGAAAACATACATTTTATGTGCGTTGAACTGCTGCTGTGGTGCTGTCTGAAACCATCAGCCCTGTCTAACTGGAATTGTGGGTAGAGGGGCTCATCTCGGGGGTTGGCTGTGCTGGGTTGGGTGCTGTAGTTTCCAGAGGGAAAAGTGTGCGTGTAAACACAAGCCCTGGTGCTGCAGGAGTGCTGGGACGCCGGGGGATGCTCGGGTTTGGGGCTTTGCCAGTCCTGCTCCCCCCGCCCCGTGAAATGCGCTGATAATCTCACATTAATTCCGAGATCTAAAGGCAGAGAAATAATGCCAAACAATTCTTTGCATGGGGAGAATTCGTATAATGGGAAATGCAAACTTCAGTGTTCCTCCTTCAGACAAAACAAGACCATATTTAACAACGCCTTGTTAAAAATAAAGAGGAAATCTATTAATATAATAACTAAATTGCTATTATAGGCATCAAAGCACCCTGATGCTTTGAGGTAACTTTATTTCCATCAGTCTCTTTAAAGACCACAACATTAAAAAAAAATTTAAAATCCCCCACAACCCTGCCTCACCCAAACTCTGCCATTTTACTCATTAATTTTGTAATTAATCAGTTAAGAAGTTCTGACTTATTGGATTAAAGGGACGGGGGAAATGCAATTCCGCCCAGCCTCATTTTAATAGGCGATTGTGAAATTGCTCTTTTGAGTCTCTACCTCAGCTCCGCGCCGGGGTGAGGGGGCGGCGGGGCCGGGGAGACCCTCGGGGGCCCCGGAGGGCTCACCCCCCGTTCCCGGCTCCGGGAAGCGCCCAAAGGAGAGGCTTTGTCCCCTTTGCAGCAGGGGAACAGCAGCGCTGGGTGGGCACAGGGCGTTCTCCTGTCCCCGCCGTGCCCCGGGCATCCCTCCCTGCCTGGGCACAGAGGAGGCTCTGCCGCTCCGCTCCTACAGCCGGCCCCGGACACGATCCTTGGCCCAAAATGTAGAGACAGAGACACTATTGCCCCCCTCGGCCTCCCCCGTGCCTGTCTCTGCCCTCCCTGCCTTGTCCCTGCTCTGTCCCTGTCCTGCCTGTTCGTGTCCTTGTCCTGCCTGTGCCTGCCGTGCTTGATGCTGCCCTGACTGTCCCAACCTGTACCTGCCCCTGTCCCCTCCTTTCCTGGCCCCCGAGGCGGCGGGGACAGCAGTGGGTGGGTTTGGAAGGAGATGGGCTGTTTTTGGGATGGACAAACTGCAGAGCCCACGCAACCATCGAGCACCTGGGGGTGGCTGTCCAGGGGATCCGGCCTCTCCCCATCACCCATCAAAGGACGCTTGTTTTTTTCCCTAAATCGAGCCCTGAGCGGATCAGGCTGGTGTGTCCCCAGAGTGGCAGCCCTGGGTGTCACAGGCAGTGGCTCGGTGACCCTCCCCAAGCTCTGTCCTCCAAAGGCGCTCGGGGTTTGTCCCTGCCGCTGTCACAGCGGGCGGGGCGGTGCAGGGAGCGCTGCAGCCTCGGCTGCGGGGGAGCGCCTGCCCAGCCCTGCGGACCCAGCCCCGGGCAGAGGCAGGAGCCAAAGGAAACACCCAGGGATACATATATACATTATTATTATTATTATTATTATTATTATTATTATTATTATTATTACAAGATACGCTTTGCAATTAGGCACGTCCAATGGATTATTTCTCCACCTCTGCCTTTGATCTTTTCAAAACTAGACATCTTTATAAATACCATCCCTCTGTTTTCAGCCATTTTGCAGTTCTTGTACAATTAATGTACCACAGCCATCCACTTCTTTTCTTCTTCTTCTTCCAATTCTTCCCAGAGCAAACAGGAACTCGTGTCCACACTCTCCCAGTGTGGTTTATTTCTTCTCTCTCCTTGTGTCGTCACCAACACCCTAGAATAAAAAACTACGTATTTTGCTGGAAAATTTTGATGAAATTGGGGATGAGATGTAAACCACTGCCCCGACCCTACCACTCAAAATCTGTTACTATTATTAATCTGTAAACACCACAAAACTTACGTACATAAATGCATGATTTAGCTAATTATTTACCAAAGGGGTTTTTTTTGTTGTTGTTTTTGGTTTTGTTTTGGTTTTTGTTTTTTGGCTTTTGGTTTTTGGTTTTTTTAGCAGTGCAGCAAATCTCTGGAGTTTCTGCACTTGCTTTGCACTTAAAAGAAGTTGGTGCAAATGAAATCAGCACATTAAAGTGCATCTTTCATTTGAGGACAGGGAGCAGGGAGGAAATCTGTCCCACCTGTCTCCATGCCATTTATCAGGTGACCTTGGAGCAGTTCATTCTTGTGGAGTTCTGTGCTTGAGTATTCTTATACCTCTTATTATTATCTCCTCTTCTTTATCTCCTTATTGCCAAAATTCTCAACCTCTCCCAAGGTACTCCGGGAAAATCCTCAGAGTTAAAGCACTTTCCTTGGCTTTGCTGCTGGAGATGTGGGCAGGTGCCTCCAGAGCTGGAAGGAGCAGGGTGAGGGTGCAGAGAAATGGGAATCCACACCAGGCTCTCCAGCACTGAGGGAAATTCTACTTCTCATTTGATGGAGGTAGTAAAAAGTAAAAAAAGCAAGAGTTTCTCTAGGAGAGGAGATAGGTGGGGGGTTAAGAGATATTGAATAGTTTTTACCCAAGTCACTGTTTTTAACATAAAAAAGACCCTCACAGTAAATGTTGTCGTTTCTCTTGCTCTGCAGAGACATGAGAGGAAGGGAGAGCTGGGGAGGTGGCTGTGGCAGGGAGCCCGTGCAGGACCTGCCTGTGGAGATGTCAGGTCCAGGCCTGGCTCACTGCCAGCAGGGACAGATTAGTTGAATGTCACCCTCTCTGGCAGTGAAACCTTTCTTTATCACTTCCAGCCCTGCCTCTTACCTTGCTTGGCTTCTCCCGCCCTGTCCCCCTAAAGCATTTCCATTGTCCCTCGAAAAAAGATGAGCAGACACCTTGTCCTGCTTCTTTCTTCTCTTGCTCTCTTTCCCTTGCACTGGTCTCTGCTCCTTTACTTCTCTCTGGCAGGCCCTGCCCTCTGTCCCTCTGCAAACCTTTTATGTGAGCGAGCTGCTTTTGGTGGGCATGGAGGTGAAAATCCAGCTGGAGATGATAAAATCCACTGCCTTGGCTCTTTCTACCCCTGAAGATCTTTCCTCAGTGAGACACGAGAGAGAGAGAGCTCATAAAGGCATTTTCTCACTCAGCCTAAGCTATGAATTTTAAGTTCTCAGGACAGAGACTATTTCATATTGTCTGTGTTTGTGCAGATTCAGCACAAGGCAGGGACCACACTGTTATTTTCCCAGTATTTCCACTTCCCTGACTCCCACAGTGCCACTGTTTCATCTTTACTGGAGAGAAGTATTTTTCACATTGCTGATTTTTTTCCCCCCCATGCATTTGTCTGGTTTGCTCTTTGGGGTTTACCGTTTAAGACATATTGTTTATTATTTATAATATTAATAACAGGTATCATCCTGCTATAGCAATTAAGTAATTACAGAACCTATCCTGGTTTGGTCAGCCAGAATGCCTCATATGGCAGGAATATACCTCAGAATGTACACAGCTAAATATGAACAGAACCAGGCACTAAATGTTAGGTTTATCTTCCCATAAACTTAAATATGTACATTTCTTACCCAGTAGGATCCTCCACAGACTCATAAAGCAAGTGACAGAACGATCTCCTCTTAAGATGCTCTGAGAGCTTGGAGAAATTTGTTAAGAGTGCTACTTCTGTAGGCACTTGTTACCATGAATCCGTGATGGGATCCATTGTTTGCCTTTCCATCCACTTCTCTGGGCTTTCCCAACCCCGCTGCAGAATCAGGACATCCATTTGTGACACTGGGTTTTGTGAGGCAGTGCCTAAAAGGAGCAGGACCTTCACTCCCCAGGAGCTGACCCACTGCCAGAAGGTCCTTGTGCCACCCTGCTCCAGCCCCTCACCTGCCCCAGAGCCCCTGTAAGTGGGGCAGATGCCTGGGCCAACACACACCCCAGATGGTGCAGCACATGGATGTTAAACTCGGCAAGTAGTGGAGCCCAGCCTGCCTGAGAAAGCATCTCCCCACTCATCCATCCTTCACTGACTCCCCACTCGGCAGCAGATGTGATTTCATTATGGCACAAGGAGTTCCCAAGGCTCAGCGAGGCTGGCGGCGGCAGAGACCCTTCGCTGCATTGAATCACAGCCATTTGCAAATGCCAAGTGGATTTTTCTCCCTCTCAAATCAAGGAGAGAGGCTGAAGATAGTGAGAAGAAAGCCGAAGATGTGGAAGGTCTGAGGGGTGTTTTCCATGCCTGGGGCAGCCAGAGCTCTCTGTCCCTGCATCCCCAACACCCTTCTGATGAAGGGAGAGGAGTCAAATTTTCAGCCTCTTCAGTTTGCTCCTTTCCCATGGCATGACACTTCTAGTCCGGCAGAAAATTCATTATTTCATGGCCTGATTTAATTCCTGGGCTTTTCCTTCCCCTCAGACTCTGTTGTTCTCCCGCATGTGTGATAATTCAAGATAATTGTATATTAAGAGCCGAATCCTGGGCAGAGATGCAGAGTTGACCATGGCCATCGCTCACAGACCCTCAGAGTGAGAGGCTCGATGCAGTCACCACTGAAAACAATATTAATCACTTCCTTTCACCTTGCTGCCACTTAGCTCAGATCATAGTTAGAGGCAACCCAAGGACAAGATTAAAAGCCTCACATCAGTGAAGGCAGATACCAATGAAACCTGCAGAGCTTAACCAGCTCTTACCAGCCAAGGATGGAAGGTGACACCTGGGCCACACTGATATCCCTGGGGTGTTTGATCCAAAGATTGGAAACTTCTAGACAGGCCACAAATGGAAAAGTGATGGTTATCCATACTTTAAATATCTTTTTCAGTCTTAGTGATAGAAACCTTTAAAAGGTTAAAAAAATAAGTGATTCATTGGGGTCAGAGTAAATAGTAACAGGAAAAGGATGTTCACTCACAAAAATGTGAGTATTTTTTCCCTTTTACTTTCTTTCTCCCCTCTGTGTCTGAAGAACAACGTTTATCCAGACCCCAAAGTTTAAACTGGACATAGCTCTATGGAAGTGGACCATGAAATTCTAAAATTTCTTTTAAAAAGGGAAACCATTTTTTTTTGGTGCATGATTTTAACAAGTCTAATTTCTGCACCTGAATATGCACCTCAAATTTTAGTGAGGTGCCTGTGCCCATAAAAGAACAAGCTTTGAATATTTTTCAGAATTCCTCTCTAGGAATTTGCATGAGCTGGTCAGATAGTTTTAAACACCAGTGTTGGGAAAATGAAACAAGCTGTTGATGACCCAGAATGTGTATGTGGAGAGAATCAGATGATATAGCTACAAGGTCATAAATACTGTGAATATTAAAATTAATAGCAGAGCTCTTGAGTTAATGAAAAGCCAGTTAGGGCAATAAACATCTGAAAGAACAGATATGAACAAACATCCATCTTAGTTCATAGAAGAAGGGCTGTTTACAGCTCTCCCAGATTTTAGGGCCAGTTCCCGTTGGAGTGGGCAGTAAAGGAGTCATTCAGATGGTTGTGATACTGGAATTTCTCAATGATGTACAACTGAGTCCAACAATGGGTGTCCCTGGCTGGCTGCTGAGTATCCATGAAAAGCAGGGATGCTGCACTCTGCTGATCCAACACGTGTGTGGCTCTATCCCTACCCCCGACAGCCTGGGCACAGCCTCAGCTAATGGGTTATACACGAGGGAGATGCGAATATACGACAAAAGAGAGTCCAGCTCCAACCCTGAAGGCAGAGCTTGAAATCTCCTCTGTGTTAATATCCAGCACTGGCCCCTCTGCACAGCTGAGTCTGTGTATTCAAATAACAGCAGGTCAGTCAAGAATATCTCTCATCCCTGCTTTTATTCCTCTCCAGCCTCTCTCTGCACATGTTTTTTTATCCATCAGAGAGCTCATGCCTAAATTCAGCATTCACCTCCTGTGGGGTGATGTCCACCTTGGCCACTTTGTGCTGCATCCAGGGGACAATCTGTGGGTCCCCAGAGGGCTGAATGTCACCCCAGGTACAAGTGGGGAAGGGAAGAAGGCTGTAGTTTGCATTTTAAATCCCGAAAACATATTTTAAGGGCTCTGCTTCTGTCTGTTCTCTAGTTTCTGAGAAAAACTCAGCTAAGGGAAGATTTTGGTAGAAACCCAAAACTGACATTCGCCTGCCTTTTCCAGGTAATGCATATGCATGCATGCAAAACTCAGGCATTGGTTGTTTCTGCCTCAGGATTAAAAGCTATGGCATGCACAGAAATAGAAGCCCATCTTTACAAAATTGCTTTTGAAAATTCCATATGCCAGTTGCATACCCTGCAAAGATGTAGAGCTTGAGGAGTGGTACAGGGATGGGGCTGCCAGCCAGGAGCATGAGCAGTAAGCTCAGCTTCCCTGCAGGTCTGTTCTTTGTCTTTGGGTCATTTTTCCTTCCCCAGCCTGTTCTTCCATCCCTGAAAGGGAGGAGGTTAATGCTGAGTATTTATTTGTGTCTCAGAACAGTCCTCAACGGCAACACTTTCTTTGTGACCAGGAGATTGACCCCATGTTTGCCAAAATAACCTGAATTCCTATGGAGGGACTTTTATGTTTAGCATGTACAAGAAATACAGGGATGGCTCTGAAAGCTGCTGCTTAAAACCCAGGTGGGTTTTAAAGGGGTAAATGGCACATCAGATTACCAGGAGTTATGTCAGAAGATGATGTGTAGGAAATAGATAAAAAATATGAGAGTATTTTGGAAGAGGAATAAAAGTACCCCAAACGCCTTTGCAATTCAGCCCAGAGGCATCCCTGGCTTGGCTGTTGTTAGGAAAACAGCAAAATCCCAGGTCCTGGTTGTTCTCCATCCCACTCTGAGCGACTTCTGGGTAGAATAAACCCTTCCTGCTTTTAAAATAAATGAGAGAGCTTCACAACGCCAAGGCCATTTAAATTTACAGTAAAATAACGCCGGGAAACGATCTGGGCTCCGATTTGTATTCCCAGTGTTTTCCTCCAGCTGAGGAGCCCACAGTGACACTTTGGCTCGTGGCTTGGGGTGAGTGCCCAGCCCGGTGCCCCGGGAGGATGATTTGAATGTAAAAGAGAGCCCGAAGGAGCAGGTAATGGCATTTTCTGCATTTAAGACGCAAAGGGAAGGTCCCGAGCAAGGTCGCATCCTGCAAGGGGCTGGTGCCTTCCCCTGGATGCGGGATGGGGCAGCAGGGCTGGGCTGCAGCTCCCGCCTGCCTCCCCCAACTCTTTGTTTCCCACAAAAGATGAACCTTCCCGGGAACGCTGCGAGCAGGGAGGGAAGGATTCAGCAGAGGAAAGCTTCGTGATTCTTTCCCGAGCGCAGTTGGAACAAATAACAACGCGAAACCAAACCAAACCAACCCCCCTCCACCCGAGCAAAACAAACCAGAGGAACACTGTAGGTGAAAACTGAAATTATTTAGGGTTTGGGTTTTCAGTCAGGAGACTGGAAAGAGTGGAAGGGTTTTCTCTCGCCTTTCCCTGAGCGGTGTTGCAGTATTTTGGCATACGCATTTTTCCTCTTTCCAGACTTCTACCACAGAAATTATTTCCTTGAGTTGTTTTGGGAGGTCTGGGAATTGCCATTTTCTTTCCCTTTAAAGCTCCTATTGGAAATGTCAAGACCCCTCCTGTCGATTTTCGTCGCCATCCATTAATCCATTCGATTTAGTTTTGTTTGAAGGAAAAGAGGTGTTTCCTCCTTCTTTCTAGCAAAATTCTCCAGTCTGCTTTTGTAGCTGCTACAGTCTTATTTTTGAAAACTCGGTCTTTAATCTGAGAAAGCATTTTGAAGTGGCAAGTTTTTAGTATGGAAATTTGAATTTGCTATAAATGAGCTTTAAATGTGTTTGTGTGAGTTCTATTACAGAAGTTTTCTGTTTCCCAGAACTTTCCTGATGTTTAAAGTCAATCAAAGGAGATAGTCCTGGGGAGAGGTGACAGAAAATATCCCCTGTAGAAATAATTTGAAATATGATCAGTATTTTTTGAAAGATTTCAGCTTTTTGGGATCTGAGTTGGAGCCTCCTTCTCCTGTGATTAACTGGGGCATCCCTGTTGTCTCAATGGAAGCATAAACCAGTGCCTTGTTGCTAAAATCTTTTGAAATCAGTTTGGAGGTTGAATACCCAGACAGAAATTGCTAATGTGAAGATGCAGAATCCTGGAAAAAAAAATTTAAAATTATGTGATCAGGCAGCTAGAAGAGCGACTGCCTGCTCAGGATGGTCTTGGAACAGAGATAGGTGACTGGAATGAGAATGTGACCACCCATAAATTGAGGATGAGGCTACGATATTTTTTGCAATATTTGTGTTTTCAGATCTGGAGCTCAAAAACGTGGTTTGAAGTTTTTGTGTCTGTTGTGAGCAGACTTAGAGAATCTCCAGGTTCCAGCAGGATATGGTCTCATCCTTTGGGTAGATAAAGTGGCAACAGAAGAGTGGCAAAGGAAGTGGAAGAGATGAAAGGAAGATGCAGATTAAACAGTTTTTTTTTGTCTCTTTACTCTCCTTGCATTGGGATGATTTGTATTTTATTTATGAATGCCAGGGAAAATAGCTTTCTTTTTTTCCTCTACCAAAAAAAAACCCCATAAACCAACCCAAAACCCCATAAAACCAAACAAAAACAAAACCTAAAGCCCACCCCCAAACCCCAACAAAACCCAAATGGAAATTGGAGCTGATTTGAGCTCAGAAATCAACATCTGAAAATTCAGCTAAACTTACCCATTCCTCTTCCTGTCATTACCCTGCATAAGCTGGATCTATTTTCCCCCACTGCAATCAGCTGTGCAGGAGAACTTCCATCGATTTCAGCAGGAACAAGCTAGAACATGTTAGATTTAAATATTTGAATCCTCTGCTGTGCTACCCAGGCATGTCAATCTGTCTTAATACTTTATTTCAGGTTATTATATCAACAAAATTCAGTGATATGCTACAACAAAATTGTATTACATGCTCTCTCTGTGTTTTGAGCTATCTTACTCTATATGCACTGGCATCCCTCCTCTGAGTGTGTGATTGTGTGTGAGCCCTGCCTCTAAATACATTTCAAATATGTTACGTTTTTAATTCTTCAAGGAAAAAAAAGAGAAAAAAAAACCCAACCCAAACCTAAAATGCCCTGGAACAACAACCAACCAAACACGTGCATTTCTTAGCCTGTGAATACAGATCCTCTCGAATTTGTATCTCAAACAAGGCAGAGAGAAAGAGCAAAAGCTCTGGGGTTGGGGATGAGCTGCCAGACATCACAGCGAGCAGCACTACGGGATCCTCCAGCCAAAAGAGAATCCAAATTAGTGACCTATATTGGGGATAAACTGGTCATGCACCACAAACATGAGTCTGTAATTAAAACCTTCCCTGGTACAGAGGCGATTGATGCCCAGTGTGCGCGTCGAGGCGTACACAGCAAAACAGCTACACTGGGAGAGTTCACTTTTTACATCTCGCTCTGATGAAATGTGGGAAACAGGGGCTGGGATGTGCAGGGCAGCCCTGGGATGCACGGCTCGGACACACGGGGACGGGGAAGCAAGGCAAGGAACGAATACAAAGCCGATCCCAACGTGGAGATTAACCTCTCCATCATTTAGAGACAGAGAGCCCGTCGATGTGCACCAGCCTCTCCGGGTGTCAGACACGCACCCCCCAGCTCAGAAATCCTCTTTTTCTAAATCTTCTGGTTCTGCAGAGCTCATGTTTGGCTTTGGGAGCAGCCCCGGGCTGCGCTCGCCTGTGCCGAGGTGAATTCCAGCACCGATGGGGCTGCGCTGACACCAGGAGCCTTTGCTGAGTCAGGTTGTGCTGCCGCCCCACCTCGCAGCTCCTCATCTGCTGGGAGAGGAGGGGGAAAAAGTACATTTTTAACTGTTTGATGCGTGGGGCCGGGCGGCAGCGAGCGGCGGTGCCGCGGTGGAGCCGGCGCTGCCAGCACGGTCACTCGGGAGCGGGCTCTGGGAGGATGCTGCTGCTCCAGCACGCCGTTTAACCCTTCCTGACAGTTCAATAAATAGGCAAATGAAGCAGGGCTTAATCTAGTGTCCACCCCCTTTCCAAAGGCCCTGCACTAAAGGACTTTAAGGAACTAATTGCTGCTGTATTGCTGTTGCTGCCCAGCCGCTGCTGAAAACCTCCTGGAGGTTTGCCTTCGGTCTGTGCTCTGCGTGCCAGCCTGATTTTGTTAGAATTTACTGGATTTCCATATTAAAACAGCCAGGCCGAGGAAGGAAAAAAAAAAAAAAAAAAAGAAAAAAAAAAAAGGAAGAAGAAAAGGGAAAGAGAAAGAGAGACTCATTAAAACTGCATCATGTCACTCGGCTGAACTTCCCATCCCTCCACTTCCCCCCTCAATCAGCGGCAAGGATAACAATTAGATGTGATAGCTATTCCTAATAGGCAGCAGTTAGCGCTGGCTGCTCCAGCTCTGGCTAAAGCAGAGCCCTGGATCATCCCCTGCGAGGTTACAACTGATGAGGCTCCGATGGGCAAAGAAACCTCTCCCAGGCGGGGCAGGAGCCGCAGGGCTTTCCCCTCTCCAGGGCTCGGGCTCTGGGTTCCTTTCTCGCTGGGCACAGCAGCATCAGCGTGCTCCAAACCCGGCCCCTGCAGCCCAGGGAGCCCCGGCCAGGGCGGCAGCAGCGGCACTCAGCCAGAAAATTGGGCATTAGAAGTGGGAGAAAAGGTCACCTTGGAGGATCAGAGATAGAGAGTTAAAAAGAAAAAGGGGCTGGGAGTGGGAGAGAGGGAGGGGGGTATAAGGGGACGCTGAGGAGGGAAGGAGGGAAGGGGATGTAGGATTTCTAAGGAGGCCTGACCCGGGAGGATAAAATATCCTGTTTTCATTGGTTCAAATGAACCATTAGGGAGAGAGTAATTTGTTGACCTTTTTGCTGCCTTATCATGAGATGAACAGCCTTAACATGGGCTTCACGTTTGCCTTAACCCCACCGTAAATCACAGAAGAATCGATTTTTTCTTTTTCCTTTGTTTTTGGTTGGTTTTTTCCTCCCCCAAATATCTATATATATAAATAATGAACAACAACCAAGAAACCAGCCTATATTTTGAAATGATGTAGCAGGGCAAGGCCAGGTAGATCTGTGCATTGGTCAGGCTCTGTGGATGTTGTCCTCTGCCTTCCTTGTTTGTTTTTATTCTCTTTTGGCTGAGCAAGTGGGAACCAGGGCTGTGCAAAGGCTCTGCTCCCTTTGGGAATTCAGGCTGGAGGACAGTGATTTTCCTCTTATTTCCATCAGCCTGGCTTGGCAGTAGTTCCAATGAAGTCAGTTTGCACTCTCCTAAAGCCAGTCTCCTTCCCCAGCTCCTGCAGATAGTCTGGCATGACTTTGGCCTAAGAAAGGCAGGGCCAACACGAGGGTTTGGTTGAAATAACAGTTTTAGAGTTTGCAGTGGACCTTCCATGCAAGGTTGCCATCTGTGCAAGGAATTGGAGCTCGCAGAGTTTGGAATATGTCAGCTTGCTGGGGGTGTACCCAGAGGCTGCTCATTGCTGAGCCCAAACCATGCTCAGATCTTGTGAGGGGCTGGCTTTTCTTGGGTTTCACTCTAAACCCTAGTTTGCAAACTTTGGAGGCTTCAGAAGAGTCTGAGCACTGAATGCCAACAACAGATACACTCAATATGTTGAAGCAGAATCAAACGTTTTTAAAAAGCATTGGAAGTTGTCTGCTCTGGTGTGGGAAGAAACCACCAAAAAGATTTTTCTGTGTCCAGGCTGGTTTTGGATTATCAGTCCTAGAGTGTCTTATGCTTGCTGTGAAGCAGCTGTCAGGGGTGAGGTGGGATCCTGCCAGACAATTCCTGTCCTTTGAGGGAATTCAGCCTCACCTGCAGCTCCTCAGCTGCAGCCCCCACCCAGCTGAGCCAGCCCAACACTTCCAATCTGTCCACAGCGTTTTGTACAACTTCACTCTCAAGATTTTGTTGTCTCTCCTTGGCACAGCAGGGAAAACGTTCCACTCTCACACTGGAAAACATTGACCAATTCTAAACAGAAAATTACTTGAAATTGCAGGTTAGCCGGGATTTTTTATTTTGCGACGTTTGTGTTTCCATTGAGTCTCTTATTATAGGAAATTTAGATATGGAGCAGAAGCATCTGGCCTTCAAAGGACCCTGAAATTGCCATGGGATGTTATGATAATGCTGCTTTTATGTGACTGATCTTTTCCATTTGTCCTTTGCTCTCTAGGTAACAGCTTGGAAAATGTCACCTTTTGGTAGGTAAAGAGAATGCTGCTCCGTGTAGGGTTTGTGATACCAACTTTTATTATAATCATTCGACATGAGATGCAGATCTTCCAGCAGCCAGCAAACTCTTGTCAAATGAACCCAAATCAGGAAGGTCAAATGTTCTCATGGAGAATGCAAGATAAGGGTGACTTCTGTGCCTGCTCTTGAATATAGCATCTTCTTTGATCAAAAAGATATTTAAAATTACTTCTAGCAGCAGGCTGGGTAACAATATACCCGTGTATGCCAGGCTAAAAATAGCCCTTGGAACTGCATTTGTACTACACTGTGAAGTATGTGATTGCTGGGAGAGATTTCAGAACTTTCTTTTTTGCTTTCTGTCTTACATTAATTACACTTTCCAAACATATCTTTAACATATTGGATGTCAGGATTTCTTCCTCAACTGTGTGATCACCTCGGGTTTTGGATTTTTAGTGGTAGTATAGATATTATGAAGGTGGATTTTATCACATTAAGAGTTTAAAGAAGTTATTCTTAAAATAAATTATAACCTGAATAGCAAACACATAACAATGGGGTTTTACAAAACCCTATAACAATGGCATAGGTCCTGTAGTTTAACCAAAAATCAGCAAAAAATCAGTTATAGCGCTTTAAATTAAAGCTTTTCCTATGCAGTGCTTGCAGAGTAAACTTTACAATATGCTGTTATGTGAAAGTAAAAAAAGTATTAGTAAATCCAGGTTGTAAACCAAAGAGTAAAGTGAGTGAAATATGTTTAAAGTCAAAAAAAGAAGGAATTTCAGAGGAAAAAGTCTCTTCTAACGAGGTTTCTTTCCTATTTTTATTTATGTATCTATTCATTTATTTAAAGCACATAACATCCTTGTATTAAGCTTCGAAGCACGAGAGTGTTGGTGTGTGTGGTGGGGAAGGAGCAGGGGCTGGAGGGCTCCCAGACGCCTTTGACACCTTTCTGATGATGCTTGATCTTCATCACCATTCACCGCCAGCTCCAAACTCGGCACACGCCTTCACTCTTTGGAATGGTGCAGAGAATCCTCAGGGAGAGAAATGTGGGCTTTCCAGGGAAATTCGTGGAAATCCATCCACCTTCAGGCAGCCCCAGCACACCAGGACTCCTGCTCAGCCACAGGGGCACCAAGATAGTGCCACGCTCAAAGCCACCAACGGCTCGAGTGCTGGTTGTAGGATCAAGGCTTTGGCCATTTCTCTGCGTGGTGCAGATGGAACTGGAGGGACTCTGGAGCTGTGCAAATACCTGGTAGGATGGGGATAAGAATCTGCATCTCCTGAGTCCCTAAGTCCCCCCTCCCATTTGGTTGCTCTCCATGAAACACAGCCACCCCAAAAGAAAGCAGGCTGGGAGGTTTTGGGGAGATGCAACTCAAGCTCTGAGGGAGCTGGTGCCTTTGGAATTTCTCCATCCAACACCTCCCCACCCCATTTCTGTCTGTGTGCCTGCTTTCTGCTCTTACCCAGTGTGAGTGCAAAATTTAATTACTGCTGTGGAGACAGTTTTTTGCTTTTGTTTCCTCTGAATTTCTCAAAAAAAAAAAAAAACAAAAAAACAACAACAACAACAACAAAAAAAAAAAACAAACCCAAAAAACCAAAAAAAACCCCCACCAAAAATCCCAAAAAATAAAAACAAAGAAAAAAACCCCACCTCAGTAATCTGTCCATATAGAGAGGATTGTCCTTCCACAAGGCTGTGAAATTCGCTATTGAGGATTTTTATTAAGCACCTTGAAATGTATGCAGTAAATACAGCCTGTAAGAGCAAAAAAAAGCACGAGGGATGGTGCTTATAGGGCCAGGAGGGATCTGGGAGTGCCCAGGGGAGGGGAGGAGGCCTTGGGGTCCCCACTTGATCCTGAGAAAACTGAGGTACAAACTGTGGCGGCACTGGGAGAAATCCTAAATCAGGATGAAGGTGAGACCGGGAGCTGGTGGAGGAGCCCGAGGAGTTGAGAGGGGCTGCAGGCTCTGGCACAGCCCCCAGCACTGCAGAAGATCCACACCAGCAGCCACATCCACATCCACAATCCCTGCCTGGATCACAGGATCACCTTCCTGTCTGGGCATTAACAAATACCTGAAGCACAGCAGGTGCCTGCTCACACCTTTCCTCTCAAAACGGAGCTAAAAATAAATTCCAGAGCTCATGAAACCCAAAGGGGACAGGGAAGAGGTTGGATCCACCCACTCCCATCCCATTCCCAGTATTTATCTTCCTGTGGAAAATGCTGGGGGGTGGCTGGCAGAAGCTGTATTTCAACAACAAGAATGGGAGGAACATGTGTACACAATTGTTTTCCCTGACTGGGTAGTTCCTCTGGAAGGTTAATAAATGGTATGCAAATCCTCTTAAATGGCCGTGTTTACACCGCAGCTTAGTGGCTCCAGCCATGTCCTCTACTTTCAACTCCCAAACTTTGAGTGCAAAAAGAATTTGCTTCCCCATGCTCCTTAGGGCCCTCCCAGGTTTGTCCATGCTTTTGCTCAGCTGTCTGCTCTTGGGATCAGAAAGGGCATCACCAGAGGACAGAAAAGAAATTTGAAAAAAAAAAAAAAGTTAAATTTGCCTTAGTGAAAAAAAAAAAAAGGAAAAAAAAAGATATTTTGCTCAAAGACAGGAGGCTACTGTAGTGCAAAATGAATGATTAATAAGGATAAGAAAAACCTAGTTCAACAGGGCAAATGCTCAATAACAGCTCATTTAATCATTGGCAGATTAGCTGCAAATGCAAAGTGCCAGTGCAGCACTGTGTTAACTCATGCTGGAAAGTGTTGGCTACTCCTTTAATGGCAGCAGAACCTCTCATTGTGCATTTGTTTGACAGTCCGCTCCTTAAATGGTGGAGTGTTTTAAATTTGGGTTTGTTTTTGTTTGGGTTTTTTTGTTTTGTTTTGTTTTGGTTTTGTTCTGGTTTGGGTTTTTTGGTTTGGTTTGTTGTTTTTGGTTTGGTTTGGGGTGGTTTTTTTCTTCTTCTTCTTTTTCTCCCCTCAGTGAATTTCACAACACAGGAATATGTTGTGGGTTTTGTCACCTCTGCAAATATTGCCAGGCTGGAGTTTTGTCTTTGGGAGAGAATCAGATTTCATAAAGTACAGGCTCAGCTTTGGCAACTGCTGCCTCTTCCCTTGATTTCATTTTCTGGCAGCACTGATGCTGTCCTTGTGTAATTGTCCTTATGAGAACCAAGTACACCATAACAAGTGCATTTATTCGTTACTGTGAGGAGAGCAGTTTAGCTTGGAGAAACACAGCCATCTAAGACCTCCTCTTGAGCAATACAATCACTGCAAAGAGAGGATCTGATTCATGGGTGATTTTCAGAAGTATAATTATTGCTCTTGCTGATTGTCCAAAGAACTGTTTGTTGTACACAAATTGCATTTATTATTTGCATTCATGATGGGCACAGGAGGCTCTCCCTAATGGGCAGTGGGTGCTCTAAGGGAAGGTTCAAGCAGCTTTTCAAGGTGTGTGGGGTTTTTTTCCAAACCAGAGGAGAGAGCCAGGGGCTTCACCCATGGCCTCAGCTCCTTGAGGCCAGATAAACCATGATCTCCCACTCTTTTTTATCACAGAAAGTGCTATTTCCACACATAATCTTCTTCAGCCTCAATTTACTCAGCTTAAGGCTGGACTACCACATCTGGGTTAGTGGGGGACATGAATAAAGGTACTGGTGTGCAAAAAGAAGGTTTGGGCCAAATAAAGGGGAAGAATTGGTGGCTGAATTAGTACTGAAATTGATATAGAGTTGTGCTGGGCTGGGCTCTACCATGATTCACATTTGCTTCCATCAGCAAGTTCTGGTGCACAGAAACCCCAAGGAAGCTCTTTGTCAATTATTTTGTGGGGCCAGCTGCTTCAGCCTCCCAGCATCCCTCCCCACGTGCTGTGATAACAGGATAAGCAAGAGGCAATTTTCCTGATAACACATAAATGTTTGGTTTCTGCTCAAATTCATAGTGTAAAGAAAAACTCTGTTTGAGGAAGGCTGGGTGAGCAGCAGTGCAAATGTTGTAAATACCAGTTCACAGGGATGTTGGTAATGAATCTATTCTGCATTAGTAGTTTTATTTATCATCATCCAGAGCTTTCAAACAGCAGGGATTGTTTAGCAATAAAATGCTCTTCTTAACCAAATTCCCCGTTCTTTCCCCCCCTCAAATGTGCCTGACCAGCTCTCTTGGCACTTCCCATCACATTGTAATTCTGCAGGTCGCCTGTCACGCTGCTGAAGAGATAGAAACAAAGTGGTGTGTGTAGGAATTTGATCATTTGAGCTGGTTTTAAGCTCATTTCAATTAACTTGGTACACTGCTGGAGATAAGCTGCCCCTGCCTGGAGTCACCTTTACTGATAGTCAGTACAGGATGTGAGATATGTGAAGTTCACCATGGATTCATATTTATCACCAATAACTATACAGTGACGAGAGGCTGGTAATGCACACTCTGTCATTATCTTTAGCACCTTATATATATATTTGGCTCCTGTGGCAGAAACGTTCTCACGGCTGTTGGAAGTGAGGCATCACCTGTGTAACAGATTTTCTGACGCTTCCACTTTGCTTTTCAAATTCAGAGGAAGAGGTGCGAGTGTGACGGGCTCTGGAGGTGGTGGGAAGGCTGAGGAAGGCACAGGAGAATTGCAGCAGCTCTCGGAAGGTCTTGTGCAGACTGGAAGCATTTGCATTCCCTGTTGGCAGGTGGGCTTGTAGGTGCATGGCAGCACTGCAGCCCAGCAGGACAGGGCTTTCCAAAGCCTTAAAAGCACCAGAGCGTGGTCTGTGACCTCTGGCACCTGCAGAAGCCTTTCCCTGGTGGGAGATGAAGAGACATCAGCACAGACACTTCCAGGGAACTGAATCCCATCGTGGACAAGGGTGTCAGAAGCTTCACAGAAATGCTGTTCTCTCAAGTCTCAAATAAAAGGCTGAGCCACCTCACAGCCCAGCACAGCCAAATTTCTGCTGTTCTAAACCTTTCTGTGAGGGACTCTGCTGCAGCACGTGGCAGCAAGGCAGAGGCCCCCGAGCACTGGCAATTTGAGAGATGATCTCTATTTTAGAGATCAAAGCTCATGACAGGATGCAATTATGTTTAGCAGAGACAGGTGATCAGGGACTAATACTTTGCATAGGAAAGACGGGCTTGGCATAGGAAATTTGGAACAATGATGAGATTTCTTCCTTAGCTGTTGGTCACGAGTGGAGGAATAATATCATTAAGATATTAACTGAGTACCCAGTCTCGGAATGTTCCTGTAGGTTGTTCAGCTGTACTGTGCACACTGAACTCTCATTAAAATTCCCATTCAGGACTTTTTAAAAAACAAGCTATTTAACCAAACTGCCAGAATTTGGTTGATAAGAGCTTATTTTTTTTCTGGCACAACTTTTTTTTCTTTTTTTTTTTTTTTTTTGAAAAAGAGCATAAGAAATTAGATACATATTGTTTGTAGCCCTTGGTGTTTGTTTCAGTGGAAGGTGGCACAGACATTTGGAATTGCTGGCTGTCAAAGAAGCAGTGATATCAGGGCTGTTTGGAGCACAGAGCGTTGCTGTGGAGCACAGCCCAGCTGTACAGAAACTCTGAAAAAAAGCCTGTGGGTGATGGCACTGAGTTTGGATGTGTATTTTCTGATCCCTCCTATGAAGCACTAAGGCTGTGTCCTCTTCTGGGTGTTTTCTGTGTTTCTCTGACACCAGAGCAATGCCATTAACTGTGGGTTCTCTCTGGTGAGCGATGGGGACAGAGATCAATAACCAATATGTATTTCATAAACACTCAACCAAGGTCACTGAGACAAACACAGGGACAGATCCACAGTACCCTGCTGCTGAGTCCATGTGTCTCTAGAAAATATTCATTGCTATTGGGGTGCAGGTGTTATTTCTGCTTCTTTGTTTTAATTCAGTTGGTCCCTGAAGGATCTGATGGGCTTTGGAGACCTTCTGGCTGCACCTTTTATCAGCTGACACTATCCATCTGTGGCACAGTGCTGGCCTTTCCTGTGACCTCTCTGCTGTGTGACCTTGGTTTTGCCCCACCACTAATCTGCAGAGCCAGTTCTGCCCCCTCAACCATTCAGCTCTTCAGCATTGTAGATCTGATTGTCCTTGCACCACAGTGGAAGAGGAAAACCAGCTGTACAAACAGCTCCTGCTGCTGCAGACATGTTCCTAACCAAGGGAGGCAGGTGGGCACATTAAACTAATGAGTTTTGCTGGAGCGTTTGGGCCAGTCACTACAGAGAATCACTGGATGTCATTGGAAAGGCTTGCTGGGATGCTGGGTGCCTTACAGAGGTGAGGCTCCTCCAGTTCAGTGGCCCAGCCAGGTTTATAAAGTCAGTAAGAGGAGCTGTTACTTCTGTCTGATCCTTGAACCAACGAGGTCTGAGTGCTTCAGAAGCCAGAAGGCAACAGGTCCATCTTTAATTCTTTTTACCTTAAACATTTCTTTAGAGAAAGTTTTTTTGTGGGATGAGTCCTCTAAGGATTGGAATTGCCAAAATATGGATTGAATATTTGGATTAGTTGGGATATTTGAAAAACTGCCATCCTAAATAAGAGAGAGTCCATCTGCATGTTGGTGATTAGGCCCTGGTGCTGCTCTGCTCAGATTAAAAGCCCCATTTCTCTCCCTGTCAAACACTGTAAGGAAGGAACTTCATCTTGGTAAACCATCCAGTTTAAGTATTTGAACACTAAGTGGAAGTTTCTGGTGATCAAAGTAATTTCCTTGAATAATGTATTCATACATAAACCTGAAAGAAATGTCATAATTGCAATAAGGTGTCTCTGGGGAGTTTGGTTATCATGATATAATCACATCCCTGGAGAGTGAGAGGCACGAGGCATAGCCTCGTGCTTAATAACACCCCAAGGGTGTGATTATCTCACAGCAATCGCACCCTCATTGTGCCATGTGGCCTCAAGAGCTGCAACGGGGAGAGAAAGCCACAAAATGTAAGTGGAGGCAACAAAAAAAACATGGAGACCTTGGCTGTTTGGACACCAATTTCTGCATTTTTTTTCAGGTGGAAAGAAAGCTAGGAGCAGCACGATAAACAGCAGAGAGGGAAGCTGTTTCCTTGCAGAGCAAGAAAGGATGGGATGGGGTTTCTTTCCTCAGCCATCTGCTGTGCCTCGTCCTGCCTTTCCTCTATTTCTTTTTTAATTTATTTTTTTCTGATTCCGCCAAGCTGAATTCATGTGGAGGGGCTCAGCACAGAGCTGACAGTGCCTTGGCAAAGTGTCGCACTGCCTGTGGGACCTGGGCAGGCGTGGCTCTGCCTCCATGGAGAGCAGGGAAGGGCACAGGGTGGAGGATGGGGAGAGGAGTGGCTCTGCACGACCCCCTCTCTGCACACCCTCCTGGCTGCTCCCAGACCCCTCCTGCTGCAGGGCAGTGGCAGGAGGGAGGCTGTAAGGCAGGTGGGATGCTGCTTTGGACAGTGGCTGTGCTGTTTGTGTGGGAGCCTCAGAAACCTGGGCATTCTGTTGCTCAGTGCAGGTCTGGAAGTTGGATCTAGAGGAGAGGTTTCCTTGCAATGTGGCTCAAAGCTGCATTATCCTCTGCTGGTTTGCAAGAGGGAGTGATGTGAGGGAAGGGTGGTCATGGCTTACAAGACCTGCAGCCTGTGCTGAGCTGTCTGGGCAGCACAGTGTGGATGGGACAACTGAGTGCAATAGTAAAAGAAAATCACTGAGGTTTGCTTGTGTATAACCACAAGGGCAAGAGCAAAGAGGAATGAATCCCCAGCCCAGCTGTATTGCTTTGGAGGGAGTCCACTTGTGCTGCTTATGAAGGTGATTTCTGAGATCCACTCTCACATCTTTTCCTGAAGTGGAGCCCTGAAGGTGTTCTATGCTTCCCAGGAAAAGGGGCAGTTGGAAATGCAAAACCCCTGAGTTTAGGGTAGATATTTCCCCTGATTTTCTGCCCCAGCTGGTTTAAAATCCAACCATGTGGGCTCAGAGCTGTAGAATTTGACTGGGGACATATACTTTTCATCAGAGAGAGTCAACATCTTTCTTCTTTGCATCCCTTTTGGGTTTTTTTGTACCTGTTATTGCAAGGAGCCACAGTCTGACTATTTTTTTGATCATGTAGGAATAAAGTGGTTGCCAGAAAACAGGAGGTTTATAGCTTTCCTCTTGCTCTCTCTGCCCCAGCTCAATGTGCACAACCTTTGTGTGCAAAAAAAACGAGGCACCTCCACTATTCACAGAATGCTGCAGGGAATATATCACGTTTATAGCTGCTGGAAAAAAAAAAAAAAAGGAAAAAAAAAGCTGTTGTTAAAATCTATTGTGTGCTCTCTAAGGTTTGCAAAACCAGAGTTGTTTGGAAGATAAACAATTTAAAAAAACCCCAACCACTGGAAGATGGATGGTTGTTATGTAGGTATGGGGGGAAAGGAGATATTTTATTGTGTGTTTTGTGTTTTCCAACGGCTTGTAGATGTGAGTAGGAAGGAGGAGAAGGGTCACAATTCCAGCAGTGCCACAGTGCAGCGTTTCTGGGCCATTACTGATTGTGGCTCCAAGGGTTTTGTTGAAAATCGTTGTTTTCTGTAGCACAGCCCCTCCCTGCCTGTGTGTCCTGCCATTGCTTTGCTCTGCTTTTGAAAGCTGCAGAAGATGAGGGAGGATTTTTGGCACCTGGTGAAGTGCACCCCGAATCATCTGGGGTGGCAAGTTCATGTTTGGGAAGCCTCAGTGAGAGCTGAGCTGGTGTCTGGGTGCTGGGGATCATCACTGCTTGCTCTGGGCACTCCAGCCAGAAAGGGAAGGGCTGCCCCATTCCCTGAGCAGGGTGGCTGTGCTCTCCTCCACACCCTGAATTTCCACTTCACTGTCCTTCTCCACAACGGTCAGCCTGGGGGATTTATCAGACATCTTCTCTTAGCTTGTAAAACTTTTCACAGGATTGACAAAAGATTGGCAACTTGGTGGGACCTCACCTCTTGTGATGGGCAGAGAGAATATTTACCTTTTGAATAGCTACTTTTTGTATTTTGGGTACTAGTGAACATTTTTTTTTAGAGACTCTCTGTTAATTTGGCTTTGGGAAAAACACTATATGAACAAATCTAGTGAAAAATCCTGGCAAGAGAGGAGAATCGACTAAAACAAATTAGAGAGGTTGGGTGCTTATTGCCTAGTCAGCTTATTAGATTTCTTTGACAATGTTTTTTTAAAATCTGAAAGCCCCAAGGTGTAACTAGCATGCTTTATGTTTTTATAGAGTCTAGGCAATTTCTACAAATTGAAAAATCATTTTAAGCTTTCAGAACATGTCAGGATGATGAAATGAGTAAATTCTGTCTATTCTTTGATGACATTTCCTCATTCTTGCACATGGTAGGCTTGTTTTTGTTTACTATTAGGCGATGTCAATAAGTCCTGAGGTGGTTTTTTCATTGTTAAAATGACAACATGGATATTTGAGGGGGAAAGCACATGTGGATGTGGATCCAGCAGACACAAGGAAGCGAGGGAATGGCTGGTCAGGCTGACCACTCTTGACAATGTCTCTTTAAGAAAGCTCTGTACTCTCTTGCAATGTTAAAGTTGCTAAGGTAACTGTGCATTTTTTTAGAGCACAGCAATGTAAATAGGTACATGACCTGTATAAATTCTCAGTGCATAAATTACTAGAGCCCTCAAGCTAGAGTAACTTATACACTTCCTTATTTCCAAATGACTTTTTGGCTTCTCTGCATGTCTAAACCATAAGGGTCTGACGTGCCCAGCCTGTGCTGCAGAATGTCCACCAGCAAAGCCAGGGCACAGATTTCCCCTGTGGTTTGGGTTCAAAGAGGAGCCAGGATTGCTTAGCAGGTTGTCAGGGCTCTCAAGGAGAGGGGGAGGGCTCAGTGGGCTTTGCCCCTCCAGCCTTGCACCCTAGCAAGTCTCCTCAGCTCATTTCTGTGCTGGGGGGTGTAACCCCTTGGATTGGGATCAGCCTTGTGGTGGGCAGGCAAAGAGGCTTGGGATTCTCACTGGAAACCTCCATCCCTGCCCGTGGCTGTGCCTGGTCACCCACCTGAGTGCAACTCCAGCTGTTTGAAATAGGGTGGCTGGGTCCAGAAATGTAGGTCCAAGGTACCCCAGTGACTCCCACAGCCTGTGCATGGGTCTGGTCTGCATCTCCCACAGTGGCTTTGTTCAGTGCCAGCTCTGCAGGGTACCTGTTGTGTTCCCCTTGGGCTGCACGAGGCCAGATTGTCTGAGGAAAACTGAAGCTGAACAGCTCCTGCTTTGATGCCAAGTTCTACAACCCACATCCTTGTCCTTTGTCCTCTTTTGCTATTGTGTTTTTGCAGCATCCCTGAATGCAGAGTTGCTGGAGGGGATAATGCAGCTCAGTTAATTTTATGCCTGTGCACACTGTTGCTGTGTCTGCACTCAAATTGTGTGCGTGGCTTCGGAGCAGGGCTGGATGTTTGGGTCCTGCTGCCTCATGATAAAAGGTGTCATGCTCCTGATGGAGGCTTCTGGTGCAGAAATACGTGCACATACACGGGGTAACACATGTCCAGTGATTCCTCAAGCTGTGTTCGGCCTGCTGCACATATGCTGCAAAAATAGCTTGACCACTTGCAGCAAACCCAAAAGAGCTGAGATGAACTCTGTGTGTCCAGGGGCCACTTCTCTGGGATTTCTCGGTGTCCATGTGGCCAAAACCTTCCTACTACAGCCAGATAAAATGGATAAATGTCTCCCTGCTCTGGGAGACAGGAGGGATGGGGGTGTCCAGGGTGAGGCTAGCCCTGGCGTGGTGGTACACACTGCTGGTATCAGTTAGGAGGGGATATCACCTTAGTTCTGGAGATATCTGCTGGTGAACATCAGACTGCCCACATGTGCCTTAGCAACATCCTGAGAGCAGCTCTGTGGTGAGGTCATGGACCACCGCAGGGAAGGCAGCTCTGGCAGTGCCAGTTTCACAGGCTCCTTGTCAACAATACCATCTGCTGGATGGATCACTGCTTGGAAAGGGATGGCAGGACGTGGCATCTGACCATGGCGTGCAGGGCTTATTTCCATGCTTACCTGTGGATACAAAAGGGTCTCTGTGTAAAGAAATGCCCTAGCAAGGTGGCAGTGTACCCCTGCCCCACCCTATTCCAGTGATTAGGGGTCTGGCAGAGGCTGCTTGGATCTCCAAAGCTGGATCAGCTTCTGCTGAAACAATCCCAGGGAATTTCAGGCTGGAGAAATATTTTGACTTGCTCTTTTCCTTTGATTCCTGAGTCCTTTCTTCTTTCTCAGCCAGGGAAGCATCTCTGGAGACTTTTCATACAGTGCAGGAGGATGTGATCAGCCCAGTGCTGGCACACCCAAATGGTGTCAGAAGGCAAGGGAGCTACTTGGAGGCCAGTTTGGAGGGCTGCCTCTCCCTGAGCACCAGAGCTCAATGTATGGGCAGGTTCACTCTTGCTGCTGGCACACAAAATCCCAAATCAGGTTTCTCATCCTCAGACTGCTGGGTTTTCCTTACATATTTGTGGGTTTACAGTATTAGAGGTTGCTGGGGAGAAATGACCTGAGCACATCCCAGCAGAGAAGCTGAGAGCAGAATTTAGGCTGGACATTGAAGTAGAAACCATTTCAGGAACAGGAGGGTGAAGGAACTGCTGTGGGGAGAAATTTAATACCACAACTGGACTGATTCAGTGTTTGCTTTTGTTGTACATTGTCTTATTTTTAAGACAGAAATAAATTGATCTGAAAAAGTCCCATCTGCTGTAGCAGGAATGGAGCTGCTGAGCTTTGGTACAATTATACTGAGACTCAGTGGAAAATACTGGAGAAGTTCTGCAGAGATTTTTTTTTTACCCAAGCAAACCAACAGGAGTTGGGAACACTCCTTCCCTTGGCTTGCAGGAGAGTTGCTATCTTATGACTCCTTGCTTCAATGAGAAGTTATTTCCTTTCTTCAGGGCAGGAGCTTTGCAATCAGAACCCTCTAAGCCAGGCAGGAAAATTCAGCAGTGGATGCACTGCTTTCTCCCCAAATCCTCTGCCCTGCTGCTCCCGTGGCAGCACCCGTGGGTCACCCATCCTTGGCGGGTGCCAAAGCCATGCCCTGGCTCTGTGCACGCAGTGGGGTGTGCAGATTTCTGCTGGGTTTTTGTTGTTTTTTTTTTTTTTTAAACAGCACACTATTTTCAGGAGGAGATGGACTGCACTGGCACGGGGCCAGAGGCAGCCCTCTCCTTGCCAGGAAGCCAGATGCATGGTCACATTGCCTGGCTCTCCCTGGCAAGGCTGGGAAAGCTTCAGCAGGTGTGATCAAACAGCATGCGGGAGCCGCAGGTCCAGAGCCGCCTGCCTCCGAGGTACCCCCGCACTTTGTCACCGAGCCCTGCACTGCCAGCATCCCCTCAACCAAACACCAACACCCCAGCGATGGGTGCTGCTCCTCCCTGGAGCATCCTCTGCTGAGCTCAGCTTCACGGGATGGCTTTGGAGCAAGGAGCAGCAGCAGCAGGATGGAAAAAGCTCTTTCCCCTGCCCTCCTCCCCCTCCGGAGCCTTCCTCCTCCTCCTCAGCAATGCTGTGGCGAGAGCAGAGCCTCACAGTCAGCAGACTGCAGTGACAGATGGCAGGTCATAAGCCCTCTCGCTAATCTAACACTGGAAAAGAAAATAGGGCTGGGGGTGATTCAGCTGCTAGGCCTCAAAGCGAGGGGCTGACGGGACAGCACGCTCCTCTGACATGTCCTTGAAGGATGCTGCATCCCAGAGGACTGCGGGAACAAAAGTAAAGTGACGATCAAGCGAAAAAAAAAGTCTCTTTGCAGAATAAGGCAAATTTTGCTAAAAATGGATAATGTGCTCAGAGTCATTCTGAGTAATTGGATTTCTATTAGCAAGATGCAAATATTACTAATAGAATTCTCTAGCAGGAATAATTTGTGCTCTGGATCTGAAGCTACCCGGGCACCGTTGTCTTTCCATCCTTAATTGTCCACTGACCAGAGCTGTCTGCACCCTAAATGTATTTATCTATCAAGCTGTCTCTTTGTATGCGTGGATCTGAAAGCAAGCTGAATCCATTTAATTCAGCACAGTGTTCTGGAAACATTCATGTGGCAAGAGGAATTTCTTGGCATTTGTAAGCTGCGACTTGCATTTAAAACTAATATATTTTATTTTCAAGGAAGGAATACAGGCTGCATCCTGAGCCTCCTGCTGGCAAACACCCATCCTGCTGAAGTGGCAAAGCTGGTGACACCGTGGTGGAGGCCAATGTCAGAGGCTCTCATTTGCCTCCATCCTACCAGAAAATCAGTTTAAGGTCAGGAGATGAGCATCACTGAAAACCTCACAGAGGGCACAGGGGGTTCTAATGCCATGGGGCTGGATGATCCCAGTGAAACCAGTGGGGTTCTTCGCTGTGGGAGGCCACGAATCAGAGCTTGAAATATCCAGGAGTAGGGACCATAGGTCAGGTTTGCAGCTGTAAAACACTGAGCTCTGCTGAAATGGAGAGTTGTGGATAACTGTGCTCCTGCCTGCTGGATCTGCAGTGGAGAACATGCCCTGCTCTGTGTGTGGCTGGTAGCTGTTCAGTCACTGCTGGTGTCACCCTGAAACAAAACAAAACAAAACAAAACCAAACTAAAAAATCGATGTATTTTTAAAACTGATTCCTGAAGAGAGTGTATTTTAGGAATTTCTTAAATGAAAATGTCTTTTCAGTGGAACAAGTACCTGTACATGATGTTCTCCATATTTTCTGAGGAGGAAAAACTCCCACTTTTGAAAACAGCTTTTGCAAAGAGCGTTAAGGGGTTTTTCAAGCTACAGTTCAAGGGTTTTTTAGCTCAAATGTTCCACTTGTTGCTCCAAAATATTTTATAAAAAGTTTTCAGGCTTGAAATTATTTTAAAGACATAGGAAATCACAGTGTTCTAAAAAGCCATTTTGGTGGAGGAGAAACACTTGTGGGCTGGTGCCGCCGGTGTTGACATCAATTCTGATTTTTAACTTAGTAACAAACTTGAACTGGCAGACTGCAGAGCGATTTCTTCTGGTCCTTCCTGGCTCCTGTTGGCTTTCTTGGAGGAGGAAGGAAAAAAGGACTGCAGAGAGAAGATGCTTCCTTTCTGCACACTTCTGTATCCTGGTATTGTTATAGTGGGGAAGAAGGGATATGGAAAAGGAAATTGTCCCTGTCATGGTGTAGAGCTAGAAAAAACCTGGACATAGTATTGCAAAACAGAACATGATACTGAAATTATATTAGTTCTTCAAACCTTTAGAAGTATTGCCAGTGCAGAAGTGGCTTAAGCTCACGGCAGTTTGAAGGTCTGTCCTGAAGTTTGTCTTCATGCAGATCAAAAATGGATTAGGAAAAAATAAGTGATATTTTAAGAACTACCAGCAGACTGGATGCTTCTACTTTGCTGATGTTGAAACAAGTATGAATATTGACACGAAGGTTTGGGGTGAAACTAAAGCCACGTGGTGTGTAAAGGGCAGTCTGTCAGGAAGTCTAGAGAGGTTCGTTTTGGCCTGGAAGTTAAACACTTTGGCAAGTTCATTTAGCCAAAACTGGATCAAGGAGGTCTTGGTGCCAAAGAGCAACTTCTGTGTCATTGGGGTGCAAAGAAGTGGTGTGGCTGTCCTGGCAAACAGCTGTGCAGGGCAGGGGAAGGTCTGAGAGGCCACACTGTCCCCTCCAAGCTCCCAGAAGGCTTGCATGTGAAATAGTCACTGAACCCCAGAATTAGGGTTGGAAATTTCAGTGATCAATCCATCCCAAGGATCCCACACTACACTGTCAATGACCTGCTCGTGGATCTGAAGGGAATGGTCCCTTTAAAAGTACAGAATGCACAGTGATTCTCATGACTGCTTCTCAGACAAGATTTAGCCTTTCTGAAATCCAACATAGGACAACTTTTGCTCCTGGGAGCTAAAGAATATAACCCTCTACTGAATCGTAGTTTGATCCTGGGAGGAGATAAACTTGGAAAAGGGGGTTTGTTACCTTTTTGTTGTTGTTGTTGTTTAGCCAGATGGAAACAAAGATGGTTGAGATGGTAATATTGAGATGCTCAATAAAGACAAGTTTTGCAAGAAGGTACCAGTTTTATGAACAAATGCCATAAAATAATGTATTATTATTAGTGATGTGGAGCAGGGTCTCACTGTGATCTGTTGTGCTGTTTGAGCATCATAGGAGAGTGAGCCCAAACTCTGCCCATCTGCTCAAAAATCCAGAGGATTGGATTGAGTTGTGGCTCAGCTCATTCTTGGTCAATCAGAGGCTTCCCACCCATTACCACCACTGAAATTCTGACCTGGGAAAGTAAGTGCAAATGCAATCAATGAATCTGTGCTTAGACACGTCCACTCTGCTGTTGGAATACTGACATAAATAGGATAATATGTATCACTTGGCTGGAAAATAAGGCAAATATAGAAGGGACATGAACAAAAAGAAGGTGTTAAATGCCATGTCCTGTTTTCAGAGTCCTTCCTGTGTAAGTGCAGCCGAGGCATTGGAGGTGAAAGAGCTGCTGGTTCCAGTGATGTGACAATAATAATAAGCAGTAGAAGTAGTGGCAAAGCTGAAGGCAGGAGCTGGGGAGGGGAACTCTGGCTGTGTAAGTCGGCTTGTGCAATTCCCAGAGCCCTCCTTATCTCCCTGTGCCTTTGGTTGGCATATCAGCCAGACAAAGAGCTTAACTCAACTTGGCACAGCGGCTGGGGAAATTGTTTAAAATTTCCAGCAACTGGAACAATTAAGTAAGCCTCGGAACGGGGGAGAATAGTTGTCCCCTTAGGATTCCTATCACCCAAGGATAACATTTCCAGGCTTTGTCCAGCAAGAGATGTCACTTCATTTACAGAGATCCTCACAATGTTGAGGTATATTGGATATTGGTTATTATATGCAGAAGACTATCAGGAATCATCTCAGCTGGGCTAATTGTTCCTGGGTTCAAGGCTGATGGAATTTTAATTTAAGCACTTGTGAAGTTTCCCAGAATTATAAAAGATGATAGAAAAACTGTGGTTTTCAGAAGTATATTACGAATATCCTGGATTCAGGAAATTTAAGAGATTCCTCAGCTGGGACTTACTAGCCTTGGCTCTTGTTTTGGGATGGAGACAGGATGGAGAAGCAGCATTTTCTACAGGAACTGACTGTGGCAAGGGCTCGATTCCCTGACAGTCGTGTTGACGTCACGTTCTTCAATGTTTGTTTTTATAGCTTGCAAAAAAAAAGAGAAATGTTGCCCCATTTTGTGTCACTGCTTTTTCTAGGGTGCTTCTCTTCCCTTCCACCTCTTCCCTTTACTGAACCTGTGCTAAGGATGTGTCATTCCTTCACAACCTGCTCCCTCTGGATGGGGGAGGAAAAAGGGAGAGGGGTGAGGGGGGAGGAGCAACGACTCCGTGGTACCGTAGAAATAGTTGCTTTATTATCACGAAAAAAAAAAAAAAATTGCACTCTAAAGATTTTTTAGGATCAAAACACACCAAAGAAAATGTAAAACAAAATTAAAATGAAGCCGGTATTCACGTTGTCAGCAGTTATTTTGTCACTGCAAAGCATCTCCTCAAAGGAATATTGTGCAGCACAGCAGCAGCCGAATGAAACAAGCGGCTCCGGCGTTTACTTAAAAGGGAAGTGCAGGGACATCTTCAAACTGCAGTAATGGATCCCTGGGGTTTCTCTAAACTCTGATAGTGGCACTGACATTTCCTGTGAAGTTGGAGGCTGGCAGGTTGTTAAAACTTCCCCCCCCCCACCTTTTTTTTTTTAACTGCATCAAGTGTTGCTGTAGTTTGTTGAACGTATAAAATCACTTCTCCACCTCCTCCTTTAAAAGAAAAAAAAAAAATCCAGATATCAATAAAGAACTTGAGAGAGGAAAACACTATAATTATAGCCAAAAAGCTGGCACAATGCCTGCTGTATAAACCCGCTATTTTGGTAGCATAGAATTCGGTACTGGAATAATTCTCTGGGTGGAAACTTGGCAAACATGATCTTAGCCTGTGAGCTAATCTTTTCTTTTTTCCTCCTGTAATAACATTTTTTTTCTACGCTACAGATTTAGCCATTTCAAAATTGTGCATCCTATTACTGAGATTGTGTATGCACAAATGACCTATGTTATGGGTCTCTGGGGTGACGTGAATGTAGACAAGAGATCTGCATGTTAGATTAAAACCCCTTCGCTGGAAAATTGGTGCCCTGTAGATTCAAACACAATTAGCCTTGATCTGAGCTGCTGCCACGAGGGGAGCTGGCTATTGCTGAGGGTGGCACGGGAGGATTGGGGCGCAGGACAGGGTTTGGGGTTAGGATTTTGGGTTGCTGTGTGATGGGGAGGGTTTCTGGTTCTGCTCTACAGTGTTTCAGTCTGAGTCTCACAATAATTCCTGTCCTAGAGCTCGCTGGTCTTGAGGAGTGAAAGTCCAAATATTTGTACAAATTTGAGGATTCGAGTCCATTGTGAAAAGGAGCTGGTTCTATCTCCATAACATTGCAAGGGGTGTCACCAGCTGTGCACAGAGCCCAGGTTCTATGCTTAGCCCTTCTTTTTAAGAGAGCTGAGACACCAGAACACCTTGGTGGAGCTGTAAAAGAGCTCAGATAACACAGGACTCACGTAACCTTTTTTTTTTTTTTTTTTTCATTTTGACCTACATCTTCAGTTTTTAAAGAACAGTGTGTTTGCCTGCACTTGCAGGTTCTGGGAGCTGCAGATGCTACAGAAAGGGAGTGAGGTTTGAATTGAAATTCATGCCAGCCTGCCATTAACATGTTTCTAAATGAATAGAATGAGATTAAATTTCTCACTGCTGTAGTCCCTCCATCCAGGGTGCCTCAATGCTCTTGTAGCAGAGATTGTCCCGTGTGTTGGGACTGCCTGGGTGGGAATCCAGGGGCCAGACTGGTGCTTCAGAACTGCAGGATAATCAGTTCCACTTCCCTGCAGCAGAAGGGAGGGCTGCAGCCACCTTTGAAATCTTCTTACCAGAAAGTGGGATGTGCAATTTTCTGATGTGCTGGCTTCCAGAGAAATCAGTCTCTTAAGGAGGGATATTTTGAGGCAGTTTTGGGGCAAAAAAAGCCCCACTGTTGGAATTGAGACCGGAGGGATTCTGTGGATGCTGGTGCTTGCTTTGGGTGTGCAGCAAACCTGCTTATAACTTTTACCATTTTTCATCTGGAGGCACAAATCATTTTCCTCCAGCCTATGCATGGGATCAGCTTTGGGTTTTTCACTCCCAAGGTGGTGTTGAGTGCAATTTTTGCAGGAAACAGGACCCCTTAGTGGGAGTTGTGAGCAGTATTGGTGCTGCTATTCAACCCCTGTCTATTACCCTGCTCTGTATTAAAACTGAGTGTGATTCAGGCTGGAAAAATGAACACTGAAGGCACCTATCTGCTCATGGGATGTGCTTAAAAAATCACTACCTGTGATTTTTCAGGTAGTATTAATTACTGTGGCACTCCTTGATTAAATGATCCTTTGGATCAGCCAGAGTTTGTCACTCTTGAATATTTGCTGACTTGCTAAAGGCAATCTCCATGTGCTTGGGCTGAAGTTGGTGCATAAACCATAGCAGATTTTGAGGCTGGATCAGCACTTTGAATAATTTACCTGTCTGAGTCGTTCTGGCTGACAAGGGAGGAAAAAACCTTGCAAACAAAGGGCACCACTGCAGATCGTGGTGACACAGGAATTACAAACCAGATCCAAACCACCTCTGGGACTACAGGGAAGCTGCTTTTCCTTTGGTGGGGGCCTTTGGGTCAGGCTGGCTCCTGTCTCCAAGATGTGACCGTTACCTGAGTCCTGAGCTCTGCTTGGCCCTAAGGGAGCAGCCAGTGAGAGGCATTTAAACAGGAAGAAAGATCATCTTCCATGGTCATACCTGGATGGAGGGGCCTCTGCAAGCATTTAATAATAATAATAATAATAATAATAATAATAATAATAATAATAATAATAATAATAATGTATTTCGCAAAGACATCCCATTTAAAAAAAAAGAAAAATCATGAGGGCCCAAGGGGAAAAAAATCCAGTGTGCTGCTTTCTTTTGCCTTTTTCAGAGTTTGGTTTTAGCCTTTGGAGAATTCCTTTTCACACTGCAAAATTTCTTAGGAAGACAGAAAAGTGCATCATGAAAATAAAACCAAATTAACTTCCCTTTGCAAGCTCAAGTCTGACTTCCAGGACAGTCTTGGTGGCTGGGAAATGGGTTTACATCTTTCATCTCTGCTCTTTCCACAGAGAAGAAGGAAAAAAAAGCCCCAACCCTCGAATATTTTATCTTGTTCTGCAGGACCCAAGCAGATCTCTCCCCAGGGACCATAAATTCTTCCCTGACTGTCTGCTCATGGACTCTGGTGCATCACATTGGGAGAGTGAGCTTTGTTCCTTCACAGCACAGAGGACGCGCCACAAATAATTTAAGGGACCATTTTTCTTGTTATGTGACGTTAAATATTCTTTACTTAAAAAAAAAAAAAAAAATCCACACCACTTGGCATAAAGTAATATATCCAATAGAAGGGCAGATGCTGTTTAATAAAAGACACAGCACTTTCCCTCTGCTCTGCATCCAACTTTCTGAATCACTTCCAGCTCGCTCTCTCCTCCGCTGCAAGGTGAGGAGATGGGCCAAGAACAAGCTCTGTGCTGGGCCAAAACCCTTTAAGGGTGTTGTTTCTGTCTCCAACTGAACTGCAGGAAAAAGGAAATTGTGGGTTGGAATGATGTTTTCTTTTAAACCCAGCTTATTTGGGCATCTTGTCCATCTTCAGTATAAATTGTGTATTGAAATCCAGGTGATGTTGGTGCTGTGGGAGGCTGGGCTGCAGCCCTTCAAGTCATGGAATCATGGAATCATTAAGGTTGGAAAAGACCTTGAAGATCACCAAATCCAGCAATCAAAGGTCAAAGGGTGTGTCCTCTGGGCTTGCTCTGGCTCTTCTTTGGAGGGTATGATAAGTCTGGAGAGGGGCTCTTAATGGTAGTGGAGAACTTGTGGCTGATGGGGAAAGTTCTCTTGCTTTTAGAGAAAAGAGATGGATTGATTTTAGAGAAGAGACCAATAAACCAGAGAAAGAGCAAACTTCAGACTTCCTCTGCTCATATATTTATTGGGTCTCTTCGCAGTGGAGAAGCAAGCAATAAACAAATAGTGATTACAGAAGAGAAAAGTAGGAGGTGTAAAGGGAAAAATCTGATTATTGACTCACTTTCTAACCTCCAGTTTGGGGGCAGTGGTGGGATTTTATTCCCCTGCTGTATTTCTTCCCTAATACAGAAACAGAATTGGAATAAAAAATACATAAACAAATGGCAATCCCAAACTAAATCTCTTGAAAAGCTGTTCATCTCAACTTTCTGTTCCTTTAGTGGACATTAAGTTTGCCACCTGCTTATCTCATTCCTCCTCTGAGCCTGTGAGAGGTACCATCCTCTGTTTCTAAACCTTTGCTTCAGTGCTGAGGTAAATATAAATTTTAGTCTGTGAGCAGAGATTTTTGGAAGCAAGACTTTGAATGGACAATTCTTGTGGTTTCGAGGTAAAACAGGAGATATTTTCTTATAAATTTAACTATGGTATTGGCCCTCTTGATGTTAGGACTTTTTCCTCCTTTATATTGTATTCTGATTTCCTTGATATTTTCCTTGGTTTTCTGCCTAACTCCCTTTTTTTTTTTAACAATTTCCAAACAATTCAATTCTGGCATCTGCACTTGTGTATTATGTGGGGAAGGATTGGACGATGACTTTCAGATTCCAAGTTTTGTTTGACAGCTTCTTATTCCTTGTAACAATTTCATTTCTAACAGCCAGGAAGCCAATTTTAGAGCAGCACAGAAAGAATTTCATAGGTAGCATCAACGCAGTCAATGCAAAATCACCTCTGCCCCTGCAATGTAAACACTGAAGCATGTCCATAAATTTAACTGTGACTGTTCCAAAGATGTGCTGGTGCTGTTGGCAGGGCTGGGGCCTCAGCATTTTCAAACTGCTGCTTTTTTTACCTTATTTCTCCTCGCTTTCACAGGAATTTTTATGAATGACATAGCATGTGTTGGTGTGTTTTTATGCTTGTGTCCTAGTGGGTTTGATCTGGGTGTATCAGGCATCTGCCTTGCACAGTTCCTGTCTATACCATGTTAATTATATTGCTCTGCTCTGACATAATAAACACTGAGCGAGTTTTGAAGAGATTATTTACGATGCCACCTGAACTCTAAGTAATTATAGCTGTGTAATTTAGCTTCCCCCTATTTCATTTTATATATAATGCAATATTTCAAAATATTCCAGCGCACATCTATCTTTAGCTCTGTGTTTGAATGAATAAATTGTGATTCTCTTTCAAAGGTAATATATCAGCAATGCCCTTAAGGGAGGGCGCTGTAGCTCTGTCAGGAATGATCCATAAACTAATTCCCACATAAACATAGACAATGGATACAGAGAATGAACACACACCTTCATTCACAGAAAATAATCCTCTACTTGCCTGTCTGGGTCTGTGTAAGCCTAATGTTCTACTGTCAAGGCACTAAAGGAAGGTTTGCAATACATCTCAGCTTAATGGGTTTTAATACAGGACTTTTCCTGCAATTCAAGATGTTGGGACAAAATTAGTATTGGGCAACAAATATCCTGCAGTAAATGGAATTAATGTTTACAGCTGGAGAGGTAAAATTATTTGTGTGGGGATGTTGTTTGAGGCTGATTGTTGGTATTTGTTTATGGGCTGCAAGGATCCCACTCCAGTAGCTGTTGCTGCAGCCTGATCCTGTGGAAACCAGACCTGTGCTTCATTGAAGAGTCCTTCAAGGAGGCACAACAAGTGCTGGGGTGTGAGAGGCCCTGGCAGGCCTGGTGTGGGCAGGGATGCTGAGGGACTCTGGGCACTTCCTGAGGGATTAGCAGTGCTTGGACATTGCCAGCAGCATGTGAGGGTGATGCTCCCTCTTCCACCTGTCTCTCTCTGGTCAGCACAAAGAGCTGTAGAATGTTTCAGCTCTGCTCCTTGCTCTGGCTCTCAACAGACATTGACTTTTGGATCCATGGCACCAACCTCCCCTTGCCTCAGTTTCTTTAACTGTAAATTCTGTAAAATCCTAGTTGCTCCTTAAACAGAGGCTACATTTTTCAGTATTTGAACTGGGGCTGGATGCCTCTCTAGAATGTGCTGAGCAAGAAGTCATAGCCTTAAATGATCTTTCATACTGAATTAAGAGCCAGGAAATCATAGAATCACAGAATGGAAGGGACCGTCTTGTTCCACCCCCCCTGCCATGGCCAGGGACACCTTCCACTGTCCCAGGCTGCTCCAAGCCCTGTCCAACCTGGCCTTGGACTCTTCCAGGGATGGGGCAGCCACAGCTTCTCTGGGCACCCTGTGCCACGGCCTCCTCATCCTGACAGGGAAGAATTTCTTCCCAATATCCAATGTAAACCTACCCTATTTCAGTTTAAAGCCACTCCCCCTTGATGTCACTATGTGCCCTTGTTCAATCGACCTCAAATGTTTGCATTTTTGTTGTGCAAAGTGCTTTGAGGTCCTCATACCAAAAGCAGTGCAAAAGCAATGTATATCCTCTTATATCCTTGAAAACCCATCCAATACGATTTTTCCCTCTTTTTTATTTCCACTGAGCCTTTGGGGCTCATTCTTGTGGTTCCTCCACACAAAGCCCTGGTTGGTGGCAGTGGCTGTGAATAGGGGGGCAATGCCACCCAGGGCTCCTGGAGTACCAAAGATGTGCACCCATACACATCAATCAAAAGATACCTAAGAGAGTCAGAAGCTCCTTTTCTTCTTTTTTATTTTCTCCTTTTTCTTTCCTTCCCCCCCCCTTTTTTTTTCCTTTTTAAATTAAAAATGTCAGGATCCAAACTTTATATGGGGTTTGTGACGGCTCCAATTCCCGGCTGGCATGTGCGAGGCAGCACCCAGGAGACTCGAGGTTTCCATGACATCATACGGTAACTGTGAGCCTAACAGTTAATTAAATACTATATCCATGTATTCTAGTTAATTGATGCTTCCTTTACATGGTTTATTGTGCTGCAAACTGGTATTGCTTCTGTCTCAGTGAGCAAACACAGAGAGGGAGCGGGGAGAAGGGGACGGTGGGATGCTCCCGCTGGCGGCTGGGGAGAGGGAGCTGCTGGCACACGGCTCCGTGCCCAGGGGCATCCTCCAGGAGAGCCCAGCGTCACCTGCACACCAGGGGCTGGAGGTGGCTCTGCGGGTCAGATGGAGATCTTTTATGAATGAGCTCAGCCGAGCCTTGGGAATGAAGTGAAGGCAACAAGCAAGCTGTGCCTGGTTGGGGTTTTTTGTTTTGTTTTGTTTTGTTTTTCTTTCCCAAGTCCAGCTTTGTCTGGGGTTTCTGTTTATGCAGCAGAGGATGCGCAGGGGAGGGTGCTGCCTTGTATTTATGTGGTGCACAAATGTGGCTTCACCTCTGTGACAGCTGTCCTGCAGGAATGTGACTCTGCCCAGACCAGAATCTGGGATAAAGATGGATCTCTCCTGCATGCTGGCCTTAAGGGAGGGGGAAAAAAATCCTTATTTTTTCAGCAAATACAAATATTTTAAGCCAGGCAATGCAGCTTTATTGGGAGTTGGTAACATAACACGATCTGACAGCGGGGTCTGAGCACTGACCTGCAGCAGCACACCTCAGTCTCCAGCAGCTTTCCTAAAGGGTGTTGAATCCCTGAAGAAAAAGCAAGCCCAAGCGGGCTGCTGAGGTCAGGCCACCTGCAGAAAAGGGCAGGGCACATCACCAGGCTTGCCTGCAGAGGTGAGCACAGTGTTAAATGATGTGCCCACAGTGAGCATGACCTTGTCCAGTGACAACACAGCTGTGTCAGTGTGGAGAGATAATAAAAAATTCCCAGTGCCCACAAAAATTCTGCCTGATAACTGCCCCTTTCCCCTGCCCAGATCCTGCTGGCAAAAGTCCAGGTCTGCTTTATCTTCCTTGTGTGCCTCAGGGTATATTCACCTGTTCTTAAGCTTGAGGCTCAAATGCTGCTGCAAGGAGGAAAGAAAATATTTTTGTTTCAGGGCTTTCAATCCCAAATGTAATTTCAGCAGCTTTTTACCAGGAGTTCATTTGGCTCATAGTCTCAGACTGTGACAGATTTTCTAGTCTCCTGATCTGACCTTCTGCAGTACTGGGGTGATTTGTGTGGCTGTGTGTGGGAAGGAGAAGGGGATTTGTTCGATGCTGAAACAGGGCTGAGAGCATTTAATTCACAGACAATGAAGAAAACCGTGGTTTTGGCTCAGACTCCAGATGTGCAGCTCTAAGACACATCTGTACACTGCTGTGCATTGTTGATACTGGAGATTCTAAAGCATTGAGACACTGTCAAGCTGGCATCAGGAGCACTTCTCCACTTAAACTCCCAAGATAAAGTTATTTGGGATGTTCAAATGACAATATTTATAGAAAAGTGTCACACCCTGTATGAAAACCAAACATTGGTTGCCTTTTCTCTCTTCCTCTTTGTCCTTTTTCCTTCTCCCTTTTCTTTCTCACCAAACGTATAATTTCTCTTCTAAAAGAAGGTGTGATACTGCAAGTGTGATGAGAATCATCTCTAAGGATGACTTTGCAAGGTTTCCACGTTTACTCTCTCATGTCAACTTCCAGGGTGTGTTTTTTCCAGCTCACAGCTCTTGTCCACTTGCAGCTCCACACTTCTGGTGAGGTGAAGAAACACTCTGAGAGCCATCACCCCCAAAATGTTTGCTTCTTGCCGCTGGCCTGGCCCTCTTCCAAAAAACAAAGTGGCCCCAGCCCAATGAACAGGCACTGTAGATGAAGCCAGTTCAGATGGAGGGAGAAATGAAAGACATTTACATCCCATTTCAGTAATACCCCTCCAAATTATCACCTCTCTGATCCTACCACCCTGCCAAGTGCTGCGATGGTGGTGCACTTTGGAAAATAGTGCTGTCTTCTATTAAAGGTAGGTATTTTTTTCTGTAATTCTCTTTAGTGTTGCCTTTAGAGGCCCCTCTATGTGGCTCCTTTCACTTCTAATTACTGCACTAGGAGATTACAGAGTGGTGCTGGCGACAGAGAGAGAGTGGAAGGGGGAGGAATGGGATGGTGGAGAGGGAAAGATTTCTGTGGTAATTTGCATTTAAAGCTGGCACTCAGCATTATATCTCCCTGTTCACCCATTGTCTATAAACATTTTAGCTCTTCCTTCTGCCTCATCAGAATGAATTAAGCATTTTCATTGCACCACCAGCCTAATTAGAGTCATTTACTATGTTGACACAAAGGGTTTTTTTATGAGCATCTCAGCTTTAATACACTACAGCAACATTGGAAACCTCCGATCAAAAGGTAAATGTTTGGGGGTCAGAGATATTTTTCAACATTCTCCCAAGAATACAAACAACTTCCTGGGGAGGTGACGTGTGCCTGCAGCTCTGCTGGGGCCAGGGGAGCTGGTGCCAGGGCACTCCCGCCTCCCTCTTGCACTTGTTGGAAAAGCTTGGCTCAGCACAGAGGTGCCTTCGAGTTCTGCAGCTGCTGAGCAGCACAAAGGTGTTGGTGGGTGAAGCCAAAGGGCAGATCCTTGGCACAGATGGAGGGGGCATAGAGATGGGCTCCTCTGAGCCCAAAAGGTCTCTGCACATTGAGCATCTTTGACTCCTGATGGATCTCAGGGTTTCCTTGGAGCTGGGCTCTCCGTATAGGCACTGGGGCATTAAGATATTGAGGGGTATTCATGTCTTGTAGCACAATATCAAGTGAGACAGTGCATAACCTCTTGCACCCTGCATCAGGACAAGACAGCAGGGTGTGAATTCTTCCGGATTTTTGCTGTCCACATGCACACTAAAGAGATGAATGTGGCCTTACTTAAAGCCTGGGGGTTTTGACTCTCTCCTGCCTGATTTTTGAACTTGTTTGTTATAGGCCTAGGAAAGTTACATCACTCATAACCAAACCCCAGAGAGTAGGAAATGGTTTTATCTTGGTTTCAGAGTTCAGAGTTGCAAGTGCTCTGTCACAACACTGTCACCTTTGTGCTGACTGAATTAGTCACACCTCAGAAATCTGCCACAGATCTTAGGAATTTGTGTATATTTACAGGATTGCAAACGTTTTCTGCTAGTTATGCGAGTCATATTTACCAGTTCGGAGTCCCCGGGTTCAGCTTTTCCAAATTGCTGTGACATTTCACGTCTTTATCATGTCTGATCTCTTCTTGGATTGTTTCTATAAAGATGTATTTGCTCAAGGCAGGAAGCCCATGTCGTTGGTAAAGAAGATTGGATGCTGTGAGCCTGCTCTTCACCAGGCTGAATTGTCCTGGCTTTCTCAGCCTCTCCTTGTAGGAGACAAAACCCTGGTCCTTCACCATCCTTGTGGTCCTTCATTGAAATCCCTGTTCATTCACATCTCTCTTGTGCTGGAGATCCTGATGGTGCTGGAGTAGTTCCACGCAGGGAAACAGCTTGAATAGCTGAGGTTCCTCCAGTAATAATCATGATTCCACCCATGGTCCATACCAGGAGACCTCTGGATCAAACCTGTCCCAGAGCAGCTCTGTGCTGCTCCTGTCTGCTGCTCTCTAATACAGGAATTGCTTTGCAATAATCCATGAGGTCAGCTGCCCTGTGTTTTACTCTGTATAAAAATAATGTGTAATAGGTGTGAGTTGAAAGAATGAGAACCTAACTCAGCTTTCTGGACCTTTAAGGAGCTTTGGATTCCTCTTGTGCTTAAACGCAGCTTTCGCTCGGTCTGCAGGACTGGCTTCAGTTTCTAAGGGGTTTAATGCTTTCTCCATGGGGACAGTGTTCATTTTCCTTGTAGCAGGTCCTTTTATCTTTAGGAAAGGGAAGCTGAATGTCCTAATCTTTTAGAATCTCTGTCACTAGATCCTAGAGCAGTCCTTGCTCTGTACCCCCTCTCCAGAGCTGCTGCCACGCTCACTGCCCCATGGGATCAGAGCTGTCCTCATCCCACAGGCTGTGCAGCGTGGCACCAATCAAGGGGCACCTACAACCTTCAAGTTAAGAGTGTGAATGCAGATCTTCCCTGGTGGTAGGAGCTGTTACAACCTCACACACTGTGTCAAACCCTTTTCTCCCCTCCTTGCGTGCGCTGCCGGAGCTCTCCCGCGTTCCCGTGTGTCCGTGTTTGTGTCCATGTGTAGGCACACATAAGCTGGCCACGAGCTTGTTCTCTTCTGGGAAATTAAATACTTATTTCCATAATCCTGCCAGGCCTAGATAAAGCCTGATGCTTCCCCTGAACTCCTTAAACTGGTTGCTCTGGTTCACCCTGTGCTGCCCTGGTTAGGGCCAAATTTCAGCCGGAGTGAGCAGTTCCTACAGCACCTTAGAGCAGCAGGATGGTCTGGAGGAAAAGCCTGATCTTAAAAATGTATCCCTGGGACCACCAAAGCCTCAGGCACCTCTAGCTGCATCTGCATCTTGTAATTATTCTACAGACTACAAGGAAAAGCGAAGAGTTGCTTTAATTTACACATTTTCTGGCCTCTGCATTTGTTTCTTAGTCAGAGACTAATGGTTAGACCACTGGACTGGAACCCAGGAGACCTCATTTATTTCAGGCTACACTACCAGCCTGCTGGGGAGCTCTGGCTGAGCCTTCCCCTTCCCTCTGCTGCTGCTTCCCCACCACAAAGAGCAGGTAGCAATGGTGAACTTGTTTGTTAAGTTTCTGTTAAAATAGCACCAAATGAGATAAAATATTAATAACACAGTCCAGCCAAAAAAAAAAAAATAGGTTCTAAATTATTAGAGGGGTTAGTTAGTTTCCATGTTATTTACATGCTAGTAGTAAGGGAGAAATTGCTTTTTGCTTTATTGCCTCTTTTTAATCACTCTGCCGGATGCTTTGAATGTCCAGACACCCAAAACTCAGCACCAGGGCTAAGGTGGCCGATAGCAGAGCCTGGAGGAGGGGGAGAAGGAGCAAGGGTGGGGGCTGGAGAGGAGGGGAAGGTGTTAGAGGGGGAATATTGGATGGGAAAATAGACCAGAGTGGGCAGATTGGAGAGCGACAGATTGTGAAAGCGGGGGAGAGAGAGAGAGAGAGAGAGAGGGAGAGAGAGGGGAAGAGATCCTATTAGAAATACCATGTGTGTGTGTGTGTGCCTGCATCCAGGGCTGTGCACGCAGGGAGGAAGGGACGCCGCATCTCCTGGAATATTATTGAAGCAATCACATGAATCCTGTATTAGATAACTCCTCTGGTTGGTTAGCACTGCCAGGGCTGTAAACGTGCTCTGCTTTAATCCCAGACACAGCACGTTCTTAATCTCAAACGCATCAGGCTTTTCCTGGAGGGGTTCTGGGGGGCTCTTTTTTCGCAGGAGCAGGGAGATGCAGGAGTTCAGGGTCTCTGCAGCCTCGGGGTGCTCCTGCTCTTGGGGTTCATTCAGCATCAGCTCTCCAGGATGGAGGAATTTGTTCTGCCTGGGAAAATGGCTACTGCCCTGACACAAGGTCCTTGGGGCGAGTTCGGTGGGGAATAGCCTCCTGGAAAATATGGCATTTTTGAAAGAGGATTAGAAAACCCCTAAGCCTCCCTCCTAAATTGTCGAAAACCCAAATTTAAAGGGTCTGTGTTAAACAGGCAAAACACGAGAAATGTTGAAATCGAACTCAAAACCCCATATTGACACCATCAGCCTTAATTTACCCCAGAGTACAGAAATAAAAATTCATAGAGACATGATGAAAGGCTGAGAGTATCAGACAGGAATCCAGAGACTTAACCCTGAATTTACTGCTCCCGCAATGGGTTTGCGCTCAGAATATTTTCCATTGTGCAGATGTAGATTCCCGGTTCGTATTTTTGTGGTGAGGGTTTTTTTATAGTTTACTGAATTTGCAATGTATCTTAGAAGCAGAATAGATGCATTTTACTGTCATTTCTGTGTGTGTGTGTGTGTGTATGTTCACATACATGTCTTTGAGCATTTTTATGTCGGTATCATTCATAATATAAACACAATATTTATGTTGCTCTTGCTCCTGTGCAGATTTCAAGTTGAAATTCTCTTCACAGCTCGGGGATGTACATTTTACCCAGTATATAGCATTACTAAAAAAAAAAAAAAAAAAAAAAAAAAAATTCATCCTCCAAGTAGAAAAAGACAATTCGATTCACATGGAAGGAGGACAAAGTGAATTGGCAAATTGTGGGCAGGTGCTGGGCCAGCTTCCTCCACATGAATTTGTTAATGCGTGTTAATCCTGACCTGCAACACCCTGCCTGGATAATGCTGTGGCCTCTCATGACCAGGAATTGCAGACTGCTGGGTTGTGTGGCACTGGGCTGGGATTTTGTCTTTTTCTTTCATTTGTTTCCCTGTGTTGTAGGTTGCTGACTACATTTCATTTGCGACCTACATAGGATTTGAATCCAATTCTCTAAATTTTTTGTGAGGATGGAATTACTCCACTTCTCTTTGTGTGCACGTACATCTATGCATGCACATTGCCCCCTGTGAAGAAATTTCCACTGCACAGAGATGAAAAACTGCTATTTTGAAACAGAGCCCCCAATCCATATTTCTTTAAATTGAACGTGGCAGCTCAACACGCTCCCCCTTCCTTTTCCTTTTGCTGCTCTCTTAATTTGTAAACGGGTAATTATTTGTTGGGGTTTTTTTCTTCAGATTTGGGTGGATGCAACGTGGAGCTGAGTGTTGCTATGCAGATTCCTGATTTTGATGGCAGGAACATGAAGCTCTGCAAAGAAGGGCGTCATCCCGGCGATCCGGGGACGCGCGCTCCGGCTCGTGCCTGTGATTTCATCCTTGCAGCAGCGTTCCCCACCCGGGTGACTCCCTGAGCCCAAGCAGGGGCTGCATCTTGGGCTGCAGATGAGAAGATTAAAAGTTGGGGTGATGATGTTAATAGGTGGATGGTGGACACGCAGCGGGTTTGTGGGGAAGCGCCCCGTCGCGCTCCCAAAATACAATCTGTGTAGGGAAGCATGGTCGTTCCCTGTTTTCTGTGTTTTGGTGGAGAAGCAACTGTCTGTTTTTTATAACTGTATATCTGAAAAGACTGTGTGAATATATGCATCGTCCTGCACAATAATAGAGAAACCAGTACATCCATGGAGTTTATGCAGTAGAAACTGAGCATTTTTTTGTTTGCACTTATGAGAAATGCAAGCTTCCCCCACACAGTCATCCTCTAATTCATTTCATTCCTCTTTCTCTATTTTTTCTCCTGTTTTTTGCTCACATATAGCTGAATTGAATAAACAATATTGAAGTCAGTGTTGTCCCTACCCCGCTGTACACTCTGCCTTTTGCTGTGTGTTTTTCCTTCAGTTGCTGACAAAGGCAAGAGCCCAAATGCTGGGTGATCCTGGTGAGGTTTTCCAATCTTTCCATCAGGTCTATTACTTCAAACTATTAATAATTCCATTCCAGGAGAGTCATAACTGTCATGTAAATGCATCTTTCCCTGTATACATAACACAGGTACCTGGGAGAGTTTGCAGAAGAAGCGAAAGAACAGGGTGAAAATTTATGTATTTTCCCAGGTTAGGTTGTAAGAGCTGAAATCACAAATGTGGACTACTTTTTTTTTTACCAGCAATTTTTCATTTATTTTTAATTTAATCACATGTTTTAGTTTTCAGGCACATTCTGAAAAATGGTCTTTATAAAATATGCAGTCGTCTTCATGGTCTTATTACATCACTACTGCACTGGGAGAGACATCTCTCTAAATTGAAAACCATCTTTAATGAATTGTTGTTTTATTTTAGGATCCCTTTTGGTTTCCTAGAACATTCAGTCTGAGTTGTCTGTCTGAAGGAATTCTGACCTGACAAATCAGAAAAAAAAAAATATTCTGCAGCCCTTGACCTGGCCCACAGCAACCTTCTGTGTTATAAAACAAAGGGCTGTGGTGATGGGGAAAATCCCACTGTGAAGTAGAAAATCAGCATTATTGCTTAGCTGTGGGTCTGGAATCAGATTGCACGTAAGATTTTAAAATTTGATGGAAAACTCTGACCTTTTATCTTACCTGCAATTGTAGTGGAAGACAGTGACCCTAGAAGAATGTGATTTATTGGTGAGATAAAGCGAGCTGTAAAATATGAGGAGGATGGGTTATAGTCAGTAAAAAGCATAAAGACAAGGGAAAAAAAAATTAAACCTTAATTGCCAGAGAAGGAAATACAGAGGAGGAAAGAGGGAGATGAAGAGGAGAATGAGAGCATCCCCAGTGGCAAAATGGTTAAAAGAGACGACTAAAATCCAGCAAAAAATCAAGCAGTCAAGTAGTTAATTGACTTTGCTTTAATCAGCCCAATGAATATTCATTAGTGTGCTGGTCCTAATCATGGGGGCCATGTTGTCCGCATTTAGCAAGCGCACGCTCAGCATCATGCATGCCTCAACAGCTTCCCTTCCTCTCCGCACTGACATTAAATTTAGAGGCTTTGCGCCTTCCCAGCTCGGAGGGAGCGGGATTGGCCCAGCTGCTCGCTCCGAGATGCCATAGCAACCCCTGGCTCGTTGCCTTGGAAACATTTTTTTTTTTTTTAATTTTTTTTCTTTTTTTTTTTTCTTTTTTTTCTTTTTTTTTTCTTTTTTTTTTTTTTTTTTTTTTTTTTTTTTTTTTTTTTTTTTTTTTTTTTTTTTTTTTTTTTTTTTTTTTCGTGAGGGCCTGAGCCAGTAATCCATAGGCTTAACGTAGAAAATATGTCTTTGTGGGGCATGTGTGTATAGATATAGAGATGTGAGGCAGAGATTGAACGGGCGGAAGGCGAGCGCGTCTTCCATTGTGCGGCTCTCACGGCACGAACGCGGCGAGGGATCTCCTCCTCCGCAGCCCGAGCTCTGCTTTGGGTTATGAGCTTTGCATTTTTCATCTTATTTTATTTAAATTAAAAATGCATCAGCTCTCTCCGTTCGTTTCCACACCCGTTCGAAGGGAGGACGGATATTTTTCCCTGCCGTAACCCTCCCTTCCCCACCCCAGGAAGAAGCAGCGAGTGCTTTAAGGGCTATAGGACCCTATTATCCACATCGAGCTGAAGTTCCTCCTCCTGGAGGAGGTGGGTCTGGGGATGAGCTGCCCCATAAATCAGTGGAGAAGCGCGGGCATGGAGCTGGAGTCACGGAGCGGTGAGTGCGGCTGCCGCTCCTCACGTTCCGGCTGCTTCTCCCTTCGGCGAGCAGGGGGAGGCTCCTGCTGGAGATTGGTTCAGCCAACGCTACTCCAATCCCACTCCAGCCTCTTTAATATTCCAGATGTTGCTGGGGAAAAAATGATGATGTCCTGATCCCGGTGTTTTAGGAGCGGTTTGTGTTTCTGCCTCCTTGAAAAAAAAAAAAAGAAAAAAGGCAGCAAAGTCCCCAGCTGTGTCAGACCCAGCATTCTGGGCTGTAAAAATAGAATTTAAAAGCAAGTGAAAGAAAAAAAAAAGAAAAAAAAGAAAAAAAGAAAAAAAAGAAAAAAACAAACCCAAAAAACAAACCACCCTAATATATTCAGAATGCCCGCAAGGAATTTTTTGGAGCTGGGAAATCCGAATGGTTAATGTTGTCTGGTAAATAAAGCTCATCCCTTACAGCAAAAAAAAAAAAAAAAAAAAAAAAAAAAGAAAAAAAAAAGTCCTGACCCAGTAGTGAGGCATCCTCTCCAATGGAACAAAACAGCTGCAGGGAAAATGCGCAAAAACAACCCGTCCTCTTTGGGCTCGGGCTGCCTTGTAAAACACTCAGGATGAAGATGAAAGCTGCACAGGAATCCAGAAATAGTCCTGCAGAAGATTAAGCAATAGGTGCTTTCAAAAAAGCATTAGTAATTTCCTAATATCTAGCGTGCCTTTTTTTTTTTTTTTTAATAGCTCTTAAGATAGAGCAGAAATGGCTACAAGTGAAAAACTAATTCAGAAGCTGTGAGAGGAATTGGGTTTGGTCTCTAAGAGAGGGGTTTTTTAATGTTTCTATTATCATTATCTTAAATTATTCAAAAGTGTCATTTTGAGCTCACAGTGCAGGCACATGGTTTAATGAAAGCAGATGAAGAAGGATCCTCCTTATCAAATAAAAAAAAGGGGGAGCATTGTCCCATCTCCTGCCACCTGTCATGGGAAAGGTCCTGCTGTGTCCTGGGGGGAGCATAATTGGAAAAGAGAGCTCATTTTTTTGGCCCATCAGGAAAATGTTCTGTAATCATGTTAAAAATGTGGAGACATTCAGGCCTGGTTCCCAGGGCATCACAGAAAGGGGTAAACTTCATTTACCCTGACTCCCATGTCCTGAATGGCACCAAAACCCCATGAGAGATCTCTAGAGGATGTAGGGCTCAGGATGGCAGATTGTGTCTTGGCCAACGGTCCAGGCACCAGTTCTGGCCAGTGTGGGTGGGAAATTGTTTCTCCACATCTGTATGTGCACGGAAGAAGATGAGCTTAATCAGCCTCCAGTTCCCCATCAAAAAGGACTACTGTGGTTTGCAACATTTTTAAGTGTGAAAGCAAAAAAAAAATCTGCCACCCACGACCAAATGTCAAGATTGAAGGCTGGTGGCTTGATCTCCAAGGTCTTCAGCAGCTTCCATCTGGCTCGGGCAGCCCTGCTGCCATTCTGAGCACAGCTCAGTGGGGGTCATTTCCGGCAGGAAAATATGGATATTTCAGGAGGAAGATGGGTTTAGGATGCCTTTTACTGGTTTTTGCATTTGTTTCTTTGTGGCTTGTTTTTTTGTTGTTTTCTATTTGGTTTGGTTTGTTTTGTTTGCTTTTTTAAAAATAAAATTTAAATTCACCAGTAATTATAGCTGCAAGAATGGAGAGGAGAGAGAATTGTGAAATGCATGAATCAAGAAAGAGCTGATTTAAAGCAGCCTATCAGAGCTCCTGGGAAAGATCATTTTATCCCAAGAAGCATCGAGGCAGAAGGACTCATAGGATCCAAGAGTGGCAGAGCACTGATGTGAGACAAAGAGCTCCTGGGGAGGGAGTGAGGAAGAAAAGTAGGTTAAAAAAACATTGACAGTGAATTTCCAGGGGAAATTTTTAATCTTGATAGATCCATTTCTCTACAAAAATTGTTTTGGGAAATTTCTCAAATGTGTTTAAGAAGTCCAGACCGAAATACACTAAAGAAAATCCTTCATGTAGCCCTACTGAGGAGCATTTATTAAAAGAATTTCATAATGCGAATTATTTTGTGTTCATATTTTGTTGAATCAAATCTCTGAATGGGGTCTGCTTCCTTGTGGTTGATTTTGAGAGCTGTTCGTGGTCTGTTGAAAAGACATGATCAATTAATTTTCTATGGGGACTGTACAATCAAACACTGAGCACGGTGACACTGTCCCTTAGGCCAGCAGTGCTGTGGGTTTGGCATCTCCTCCTGGGGCTTTCCTGTGGTTTGGATCTGGTTTGTGCTGGTACCAATGACTGTGGAGGTGAAGGACAGGACTGTTCCTTCTGGAAATCTTGAAAAATAGAGGCAAGAAAAAGGCAATGAGCCCTGCTCACAAGGGCAAGGCAGCACATGTGGCTCAGGGGACTCACCTCTGCGCTCAGAAATGGTTGAGTGGTTTGCCATGGTGGTGGAAATGCAGGAAATTATCCCAGTTTGTGTGAGGGATCATCCTGCAGGTTGTGCTGGTGGTACCTGGAAATTCATCCTTTGTTAACCTGGTGTTGTTTTAATTGTTCTGTTGGGGAGCAGAAAAATATACTGAGCTTGGTGATAAATTACCCTGGTGAAAATAATGGGATGTCTTGGAGGAGGTTTGGGCCAGCCTCAGTTTCAAATGTGGCAAAAGGCAAGAAAGAAAAGAGCTGGAAGGAAAACAGTTCTCTAAGTGAATAAAGATCAAAGAACTGATGTTGTCCAACAAAAATGAGGATACACCTATGGAGAATATATTTTTGAAAAGTTTAATCTGAACACTAATACTCTGCTGTAATACTATGCAAAGATAAAAATAAAGCTTATAGAGCTTTTAAAAAATGGTATAATGATATAAACTTTTTTCTTTTGATTTGTTCTTACAGTGTTTTCCTTTTTTCCTTAGCTACAAAAAATGCTCTTGAGGAACAAGAAACCCCCAAGCTTAACCCACCAAAAAAGCAAGGTAAGCATCAATCAGTTTTTCTTTTTCCTTCGTTGTGAAGTTATCAATAACTCAGGGCTTTTTTAATGGAAACTGATCTTGGAGTACAACAGCATTATATCTGCTGAGCCACTGAGCCAGTGTGTGCAGACTAAAGTGCTTTTTGTGTTAGTGCTGCAAACCCAGAGCAGTGTTCCTGCCCAGGTGTGCTCCAGGAAGGTGTGCACACCACAGAGGGAGCACGTTTGAGACGGCAGCTCCCTCCCCTCAAAGGCTGCTCAGAAAAGCACCAAGCAGCACTGCTGGTGCCATTTCACGCCTGGTGCCTTCACTAAAGCTGGAGGCAGAGCAGGCAGGGAGCTGGAGGTCAGGGGCCAGCTCAGCTCCATGCATCACACAGCCTCCCTTCAAATCTTACCTGCACAACCTGAGAAGCTTCTGCAGCGAGGCAGAGCGCAAACCAATCCCCCCTCTGCGATTAAAGATGGAAAATCCCTTCTTTTATGCAATTGTGTCTCTTCTCATCTCTATTTTTGTCATTGGCTGACAGGGTGGGAAGAGAGAAGGAAAGGATGGGTAGGGAGGCACCAGAGAGAGGAAAATTACCACCAGATCAGGAAATTGAAGTGAGAAGGGAGAGAGAAGGAGAAGACAGAGGCTGAGTCCTGAAGCTGCCCCCTGCAAAGAGATCTCAGGCTCCTTTACACGTGTTTGAGCCAGAACCATAAAGCCCTAACTTAAAGAGGTTTTTCTTCCAAGGAGGATTCATCCCCTTCCTCAAATCAGCAAGATCAAGCAGTGTGCTTCTGAAAATACAGCCCCAGTGGTGGTGGGTGTGAGGCTGCTGCTCTGCTCTGGGTTTTATCCTAAACTCCTGGAGTATCAGGCAGCCAGTTGCTCCCTCTCAAGAAATGCAGATACCAATTGCAAACAGAATTCAGGGAGTGAGGAATGGGTGTCTCTGTGCCCAACAGCCTTCCCTAAGCCATGGCATGCTCCAAGCAGAGGGGCAAACCCAAAGGTGCCACCTTCTGCATGCAAACCATGGCAGTGCTGCAGAGATTTGTGTTGGATCGTTTCCTGCTGAAATGGGAGGAGGCCAAGTGCTTGAGTCTGGTTTGTCTATTTAGAAAGTTATCTAGAGGCTGAGATTTCAGAGAAATTTGGGGTTTGGTTTGGAAGAACTGGCTTTTTTCACTGAGAACCTAACTACTGTTCAGCTAACTGCAAAGTCTCAAATCAGGAAGAATGAGTTGTGTTAAATTGTTCTGCAGAACAATGATTTTTTTGGGAAACAAAACAACAGTAACCAGAAAGAAAACCCCAACAAACAAAATAATATTTATTTCTGCCACGGCAGCTCTGTGAACTGAAAATGAGATGTTTTGTTTTGCTGGGCTTGTGTGCAGAAAGTGATTGCATCCAGTTGCAGACAAAAATTACATCTGGGCCTTGGAAGGGGGAAAAGGAGGGTGGGAAGATCTATGTCTGCAGAATCACTGATGCAGGAAGATGCAAGTGCTGTGTTGTGTCTAGTTGCATCATGTGTGAATCCATCAGCGACTTAAAGAAACAGCAAACTCAGTGCAACCTCTTTCTGTGGTTTTCCCATCTGCTCCCTGATCTGCTGGTGATGAATGTTCAGCTTTGCCATCTCCTACCCTCGAGATGTACCCTGTGGGAGCTCTGGGTGATTTTTCTCGGCTGAAAAAGTACTCAGGAATATCTGCAAACTTTTATGAAAAAACTTTTTTCAAATTCTTACTGTAAGTGCTGCATTGCTGTTGTATCAATGCAGTATTTGTTGAGGACCTCATGGGTACAGTGTCTGTTAAACTTTTGCTGTCTTCTGTCTTAAAACACCAGTAAGATGGTCATTAAGGGTGGAAAAAAGGCTACTTCAGCTTCTAGTTTTGGGTGCAATTGTGGGACTTGAGTCCACAATGTGCTGTTTGTGAGGTCAAAGTTCTTTTGTGAAACTAGTGATTGAGTTTAGTCTTGGGAATAATTCTCTTCCCAAACCCTTGTGCACGACAGTGTTTTACTCTAAACCAAATCCTTCTCTTATATTGTTCATTGAATCTCAAGAGAGCTGTCTGCCTCCACAAGGAATCCATCAGCCCACTACCAACAAGCTCATATCCATGTCTTGACCTGCTCTGGGACTGACCGTTTTCATTTTTAGCCCAGGGTTTTTTTTGGGAAAACAGTTCTGTGCCATATGGAGCAGTGTGTAGGTGTCTCTGTCTATCAGCTTCCATAATATTTTTTTAAATCTGTCAGCTAATCTCTCCCAGTTTTGACAGAGGTAGAAGTCTCAGTGATATTTCGTTCCTGGTAGTTTTCCAGCATGGGCAGTGGAAGAGAGGGCAAATCCCATTGCTGCTCCCCCTGAAGGGAGGAGAGCTGCACAGTTCATAACTCTATTAGACATAAGAGACTCCACCTCAGCAGAAGGTACTTTGAAAAATCAGGCAGAAGTATCCCTGTTCATTTATTTGCCATTTGCTCACTCATCCATTGAAGGATTTGCTTTTTCAAATGAGCAATGACCACCACAGGATGGTCCTGGGGAGCTCTGTCTCTGTTGTGCTGGGCTGGGGGTTGGCAAGAAGGTGGTAGGAGTTGGGTCAGACCTGGATGCTTCTCTTCCTGCCCATCCCAGGACCTCCTGTCCCAGGAAATCCCTGTTTGTAATGATCACAAAAGACTTGTAATTGACATCTGAAATACAGCCTTAATTACTGTGGGTGGTTTCAGTATTAGTGGGGTTGGTACCACACAGATTTTGGGCATTCTGTAGAAACACCCATGATTTCACTGACCCATAATGAGAGCAAGGACAGTGCCAGACACAGCAGAACCCCCAAAATGTTTTGCAGAGACAACAGGGGCCGTGCTGCCTTTTGGTCTGCAGCAATTGCAGGAATTGTACACTAATGTGAGACAATGACACCGCCCTGATGTTGGCCAAGCTTTGTGCTGCTGAACTTTACACCAACGCCTGCGTGGAGAATGACTCGGGTCAGACAAGAGAAAAGCTGAAAAGCTGTTGGCTGCTACCCCAGAGATCCTCTAGCAGTTCCACATCCCCTCATTGTGCCGTCATTTGTGAGCACGAGTTTATTACCAGAGAAGGGCTGTTGTGTTAGCAAAGACTGTCCTCAATGGTGGCAATTTGGTTTTGTCATGGTAATACAGCGCCTATGCACTGCAGACACAAAAGTGAGTTCTGCATGGCTTGGCAAAGAGATTTTCACATAGCTGCTGGGTGAGTCCATTGGTTTCTCAGTGTTCCTGAACAGGAGTGGGTCAATGGCAATTTTTAGGAAGGCAGATGCCCCTTGCTGAGCTTGTCTGACTATAAAGTGCTACACAAGACGTGAGACGTACATTGCATCCTCAGCCCTCTGTGTAAGTCGCAGACTGTTAAAAGTGCACAGCGGGAATGAGAACTCTTTTAATCCACTGAATTTGCTGTTTAGCATGACCTGAATAATCCGGTGGGGCTAACGTGATCTTCAGCACTAGCACTCAACTGCCTGTTATCCCCTTTGAAGCTGCAGGATATCAAAAATATCTGACTGGTTTGGACTTGGATAGTGCCTGTGTGTAATTTGTTTTTCAGTGATATTGTTCCAGGCTCTGCTGTTCTCAATGCCAGTGAGGCTGTTCCTGTGTGAACTTTTTAGATAGGATCTCTCTCCATCATGCTACGTCTTCTGTTGACCACAGCTGCCTGTTCATCATCACTTCCTTTATGTTTTCTCTTTGGTGGGAAATGAAAAGTAGAGGAGGGCAGAGCCAATGTAGGGAAGCTAAAAATGTGTCAGTAACTGCCTAGCAGGAGGCAGACTCTTTCCTCCAGATTGCCGGATACATGAAGGTACAGCCTTGATTGGTGCAAATTGCCACAGATGAGAAACTATTCGTATTCATTCAAATTTATAGCAGCTCTGTGGATGTTTAAATTCCTCCCCCTGTGCCCTGATGCAGTGCCCTGATGAGCCACAGCACAGGACTGGTGGGATGAGGGAGATGAAGAATTGAACCAAAACGTGGCTGGTGAACTCAGTGGTCAGTGTGTGGTTACACCTTTCCACAGAATGTGTGTTCTTTCTCAAAGAAATAATCATGTGGGAAATGGAGATGTATTTTTGGGAAGGGTATCCTGTTACTCCACAGCTCTCTGGTTCTCTCTGACTCGTAATCTGACAGCCCTTTCTCTCACTGATGTTAAGAGCTTCTCTGGGGTTTTGAGAAAAGACAAACTTTCAAACCCAGCATCCTTAAGAGGGCATCCAAATGCTACACTGTACAAAGGCATTGAAATTAGCTCTAAATGCAGTTGGCTTTACCTGCTTTATGAAAAAGAGAAATATATTTTAAAAGGATATGTTTCATGTAATCATGCTGGGTTTATCAAGTGCAGAAAGATGTCTCCTAACAATACCCAGGAAGATTACAATTGTCAATCAGAGCAGAGGTCCCGTTCGTGCCTCTTTGCCTCCCTCCCCTGCTGCTCTGATTTTTCTGGGCATAGCAGCACTGAACAAGGTGAAGAGTGTAAAGAAAGCTATTTAACCATCAAAAGACAGTGCCAGCCAAGCACAGAGCTGAATTTTGGCTCCTCAGTGCCAATAATGAAGTTTTCAAAGGGAGAAATGTGCACAACAGCAAGAGTGGAAGCCGTCCTGTGTGGTCCCATAAATGGTACACTCTCTCCTTCTGGGGCTCCACAATAGCACAAGGGCTGCTGCAAAGTGGGCAAAGCCCTTCTTGAAGGGCTCGTGGAGCTTTTCAGCTCATTGCAGGATCCTCAGAAACCCTCAGCATCCTCCTCCTCTTGGCACGGCAGGGTCGATAAAATCAGATCAAGGCTTAGTATTCCTAAACAAAAGGGAGTGGTTAAATGGGCTTTTAAACACTGGAACCTGTCCAGCTCGTTGGGAGGCAGAGCCCGGAGAGGCGGGGGTGAGGAGAGAGCTCAAGGTGCCAAACCCGGGGTAGAGTGGCACTTGTGAGCAAAGTTGTTGGAAAGTCATTTTGTTGCTTGTGTTGTGCAGTGTGTGCGTGTGTGTGTGTGTGTGTGTGTGTGCAGAACAGATTGGCAGACGCCTGTGCCCACGAAGGCGGGCTGGGGGCTGGGGGGAGGCTGCTTTGGAAAGGTGCCAGTTGTTCCACGGGCTTTCTGCCATCAGGAATTTTTTTTCCCCCCTTCCCTTCCTCCCCATCCCAGCCCCCAAACGCACATGAACAGGCTGGCAGGAAGAGCATGCTGAAAAGGATCTGACAGTTTGAACAACACTCGATGACTTAGTTTGTTTTCCCTGACTTTGCGCCAGCAAGCAGGTCTCTGGATGAAAGACTTTATTAGGCTTTTAGAGCCACTGTGACACAGGTCTTTCTTTGACCTGAGGTACTTGAGAAGAAATGAAAACAACGTGTAACTTTCATGGAGTTGAAAGACTGCCCAAATGGAAGAATATGGTTTACAAGGGATCCAAAGTATCACAAAACATTTCCCAGGGTGAAGCACGGCAGAGCAGAGCGGGGGGAGAGCCCATCCTGGGAAGAGGGAGAAGGCGTTCAGTGGCTGCTCATGACGAGGGGAAAAGCTGATCTGGCTAATTAGGAGATGGTGAGGTGATCCCATCCAGCTTTTGGGGTGTCCAATGGAGGGAAGTGATGGAAATAAACACTTATTGTCAGGAGCCTGTCACTGTGTGGCATCCCAGCCCTGCCTGGGTGCTCAGAGCTACAGCTCCTGCTCCGCCCGCTCTGCCCAGACCTGGCAGAGCCAGGGAAGGAAGGCCATGGAAGAAAAGCCATGGAAAAAAAACAACCCAACAAACCAAACATGGAAGAAAAGCCACATTCTGTTAGCAGTTGTAGCATCCACAAGGAAAATGTAGGACAGTTGGATCCTCCTCCTCCCACAGCAATGCTGGATAGTCTGAAAAGGGTCGGAGCTGGTTCCAAACACTGCCTAAATTATCCCCTCTTCAGTCCTCAGGGACGGAGGGAGAATTTCTCATTAACTTTTTGTATGCCTACTTTACTCCTCAAGGAGCTTGGTTGAGGAGTTTGAACAAGAAAACCAAGAATTAGGCTTTGCTTGTTAAAAAAAATAAAAATAAACAAGCCTCTCAGTGAGGAAAGAGGAAGCATCAAAGAAATGGGAGGCACCACAGAAGGAACAGTGCAATGGATACTTGGAATAAATAACTTTATGAAGGAGACCCCTCCACTTGGAAAAGTAATTTTTAAAAGGGTGATTCATCCTTTTTCTAAAGTCTCATAGAAGGGAAAAGATGGCAGGCCAGTTTGTAGAACTGAAATAGTTTCTGAAAACTGAAGAACAGATGACTGAGAAACAAGAAATGCTGTTGCTGGCTTATCAGTCTTGGAAGAGAATCACAGAAACTGAAACTGCATCTTTTTAATCCTCAGTAGGCTGGGGAAGGAGTTTTCATAGTTACAAGCCATGACTGAGAAGTTTTTCTGGAGCTCACTACAGGCCTTATTCTTCCTCATACTGAAAATAAAATGCTACAGTCAGCGAAGACTGTGATTCCAGCAGCTCTGGGATGAGCCAGCTTTGCCACACAAGGACATCATCTAGGAAAATTCTGGGGAACAGCTAAGTTTTTGTAGCACGACTAATCACAACTTCTGCTTTCTTAAAACCTCGCTCTGTTGACGTGCAAAGGGATGAGGACTTTGAGGCTCCATTCAGCTGCCATGGAATCATAGAATCACAGAAAGCTTTGGGTGTGAATGGACCTTAAAGCTCATCTATTTCCACCCTCTGCTGTGGGCAGGGACACCTTCCACTATCCCAGGTTGCTCCAAGCCCTGTCCAAGCTGGCCTTGGACACTTCCAGGGGTGGGACATCCACATCTTCTATGTCACAAAGATGTGACAGCAACCGTGTTTGCACAGAGCCACCACCACCCAGTGTCACTTTAGTGGAGCTTTGCTCTCTCCAGCAGAATTGCTCCCCCGTTTGCTCATAGGCAGGATTTTTGTCAGGCTGTCACAGAGGTGTGGCTCTGGAAGTGCTCAGTGGGACCCCCTGGTCTGCAGTAGAGGCCTGAAGGATGCCCCCAGGGAGCTTGGGCTTGAATCAGGTCTCCCTTGAGCCCAAAATGTGTCACCTGAGTAGATGGGCCTGGTGGCTCTGTGGGATCTGTGCCCCATCTGGAAGCAACACATGCAGCCTCTGCAAAGGTTTGATGTTCACAACGAACTTGTGACCAGGAGGCCTGGAGGAAGCTGACTCCAGCACAGAATTTGCTCCTGTGCCTTTTGTTCCAGGCCCTGGTGTCACTGCTGTGTGTGTGCAGGAGCACAGGGACGTGTCTGTGTTTCTTGTTTCCTTTCTATAGGACTGAATGTTCTGAGCGATCATGTTATTGTATGTGTCTGATGAGCCATATGGAAGCTGTGAGGCTTCAGGAGTGTTTTGGGAATATAATGCCAGGAACTGATAATCTCAGCAGCTCTTCCTTCGTATTATCACATTGCTTTTGCTGCCATACCCACTTAGAGCTATTTACGCCCCTTCCCCGAGAAGCTGGTATTTCCCTGCCACATTTTTTTTCTCTCCATGGGATAGAAAGGCTTTGGGAAGTGCCATTTGAGGCTCATTGCTACTCAGAAACGCTTTACAGAGCCCGTTCTGTTGTCAGGCTGCCTGCAAAGAGTTTACAGCATGAAATAGCTCAGTCTCTCTGATCGGAGGGATTCTGGTTTTGCAGCACTATTAGGCAGACAAAAGGTGAATTAGCCCCACTCTGTGAAACAGCCCTGACACGGGGAGGTGCTGCTCTGTCACCACCATTATTTCACAAACTGGTTTTCTACGGTCTTTGATTCCAACAAGGCAACTTGCAGAACACACAAAGGATCAGATTGTATCTCCTAGCGCTGGCCGCCGTTTCCTTCCTGTGGGACATCGGCGGCTGCTGCTTTCTCTATTTCCACACCTTTGCACCTCCCAAGCTCCCTCCAGAAAACCCACTGACAGTTGTTTAACAGTTTCAGTAGCGAGTCAGGCAGTGGGCATTTTTCCATACTGTGTGTTTTTCTTCTCCTGTGTTCGAAGAGCCTGTTCTTCCCCTGCACCTGTGGAGCTTGTTAATCTCTGCAGAAGATTCAGTTCTTTGACTGCAATCCAAGCCTGCACCATCTGAGGCAAACTGCATCCTTCTGCCCTTTGAATGATCCTGATTTTCCTTTGGTCTGGCTCAGCCCTGCAGAGGAAAGGACAGCTGACAAAACTGGGGAGGGGTCCTCTATAAGGGGTGGACAATTTGAAAAGTTATAATACTCCTTGCTGTGCATCCAGTGCCCAAGACATTGATGCTTGACCCTGGGGTGGAGCTGAGGCTCTATGGGTGTCCTCCCCATGCACATGAGTTGTTAACAAGGCTGGATTGGACAGCCTCAAAGAACAAGGAATTATGATCCCTCCATGTGACAGATAAAGGTACCACAGGGACAATGTTGTCTCCTCCAAAGGTCCTTATCAACATGGGGACTTCCAGCCCCACTGTGTGACCAGGACATCCCAGTGATTCAGCTCTTTCCAAGAAATTGATTGTTCAGTGTCTGCTGCAGCCTCAGTTCAGTGTGGAGTAGTTCAGGATAAATTCCACATTGACTTTATTTTCATGCTAAAGGCAAGAAGTGTGAGACCCCTGCTAAAAGTTTGCCTCTCCTTGAATGAGTGAATGCAACTTAACTAACTGGAAAGGCTTTAATTATCATCCAGTTCTTGCAGGAGTGTCTAACCTGGCTTAAGAGCTGTTTGAATCCTTCCAGCCCCCTGAGTTTTCTTAACCCCTGTGATATGTTTTGTGATCCCTGCAGCCTCTGTGTGCTGCACTGGGGATAAACGCCAGGCAGTTTTAGCATTATGAGTGTTACGAACCCAGCTCATCCCTCTATGGGCTGTTCATTTCCATATGAAACATTTCTTTAAATAGCAACACTCTCAGGGGCTGATTTTATTGTCCTTGCTGTGGCTCAGATCACTCATGGTGCCCTTTTGAACATCCTGACTTATTGTTTATTTCTGCTGATTTTTGTGGCCCTGTAATGACTTCTTACCCATCTATTTTTCATACAAGGGGTCTTATCCTCCAGTCTGACCCAAAAACTCACGTGAGTCTCTGAGCAAGGACCTTGCTCTGGCAAGAAAATCCTGGTCTTTATGATCTGTCTCAGTTTCTCCAAAGGAATAAAGGGACACCTGCCCCACTTTGCCCCAGAGAGAAAGAGAAGGGAAACTCCATCCCAGTGCATGAGGTTGTGGGAGCCCCATGGGATGCCTATGAACACCTTGGCAGAGGTGCTTGAGTGTCCCTGGGGCAGCCTTGGACTACTGGAAACCAAAAAGGAGGACCAAGTGCATCAGTGGGGGGAATAAAAATAATTTCAAGAACAACACATAGCATTTCAAGGGCAAGAAAGACAAGTCAATGAGGTGGATATTTTGAGTGCTTCTTGGTGTTTCTGAGAGGATTGGTTGAAGGAGGAAGGTTGGTAAACAAACAACTTTGCTTTTTCAGGTAGTTCCTTTGAATGTCCATCTTTTTTAATAATGAAACCTCTGTGTATAATCCCCTTTTTCTATTTCCCATCAAACTCGAATTTTCTTTATAGAAGATAAGTGTGCCTGATAAATTCTTAATAGCTTTTCTGTTAGTCCTGGCAAAAATGTCCATATACATACATATATATTTTTTCTAGGTGGTTCTTCTTTTCCCCAAATACATGTGCTGGTCTTCTGTGTTCCTTTAATGTCTTCCAGGAGATTTCCATTCCCCACATCCAGTCTTCCTAAATTGTCTCTTTAATCCCCAGGTTTTTAGTGCTTGGCAATGCTACTTGTTCTGAAGTGCCGTGATGGGAAGGTGGAGGGTTTTTTTCCCCCTCATTAGCTGCTTTTAACATTCACCTCCTTTGTTTGTGTATCTTCTTTAGATTCCCTTCCCTTTGTGGGCAGGGCTTTGCTCTTCTGAGGTGTTAATAAGCCTCTGGCAGAGACGACATCTGTGGCAGAGGACATTAAGTTCTGAAAAACATACTTCTTGTGTTATGAGGCCCGTTACCTCATCTGAGCAGCAACTACAGCTTTTAAAGAGCAAGGACAAAGGAAACATTGGCTTAGGGCTGCTTCATGGTTGGGTGTTTTTTTATGTATCAAAACTTGAGCTCAAAGTGTTTATATGGGAGAGGGGGGAAGAGACTGCCGAGGGGAGGAACATTAGAGAAAAACTTGTGAAGGGGAAAGGAAAAAAGAGAAGAGGCTATTTAAAAATACTGTGCATCGCTTAAACCAACACCTAGCGAAGGATAAAGGCTCTGCAGTGTGCATACGTGATCCATCCATCTGTTCATCCCTTTTATCCAATCCTATAGTCATGGGTATCATAAGAGGGAATAAGAGTGGTTAAAGCTTCCCCATCACAGGCATGTCAGATGTTCCACACTGAACGAGATCAAACCAGGGATTTGCAGCCTGTGGGATGCAAAAAGATGTCGTGGAGGGAAAAGTGCTCTTCCCTTCCTCTGCTGACAAATGGGAGGGGATCGTTCTGAGCAGGACGGAGAGCAGGGCACTGGCATCATCCTCACAAAGGGGTGTTAACAGCTGGGTTACCACCTCCCTACTACCAGGTGTAACTCTAAAAAAAGTTGTAATCTGAGTGCAACAAGATTGATACTTCTGCTCCCTCCTTAACCTTGTATCTTGATATGACTTATCAGCTAAACGTTTTGAGGCAAAAAGAGGGAGGTGCTAGTTGAGACTTCAGGTGTTTCCGCTCTAAAACAATTTTTAATTAGAATAAAAAAAACCCCAAACCTGTTTGTTCTCCTCATTGCATTCTACCCTCCTTTATATTTCCTGTGATTCACCTGGGAATATTATTTTTGCAATGTTTTCCTCAATTTCCCATTGTTCCTCAGGATGTTGCAGTGCAAACACCTCAGCGTGCTTTCTGGTCTGTGAAAGTCATCCTGACACGACATTCTGGCTGACACGTTCCAGTCTGTTTTTAAATGAAAGTATCAATTACTTCGTGCTAGCTGAGCACCTTGCTGGCTATCAGGTGGTTTTGCTGTAGCATTTTCATAGTTCTTGGTATCTTGAAAGCTGAATAAAACAAAAAGGTCCATTGCACGAGGTGCAGTTCTTAATCTTTCCTTCTCTGGTTGTCAGTGCACGGAAGAAGAGTCCTTGCCACAAGCTGGGGGGGCTGAATGACAGTGATTTTGTCACTGTACCTGAGCCATTTCATGCCTGTGCCTTTACAGAGGTCTCACCAGCAGTGGGGGGGTTGGATGGTGCTGCTCATCAACCCCCTGCACGCCCTGACCCACAGCGTGGGACCCACCTGGCAGCCCCCTACCCGTGTCCTTATGCAGCAAATCCCTTTGCCTGGGGCCTGCTGCTGCCTCCCCAAGGACACCTTTCCTGAAGTATCTGTTCCCCACTCCTGAAAGGCATCCAAACCCCTGTGTGAAAGCTGAAATGAAAAACTGGCTGGCACGTGTTTCCACGGCGGAAGGAGGTGACTTCTGTGCCTGCAGATTGACGGTATCGCTGCTGCTGGCATGACAAGTCTCTGCGTGCTCTAACCCTGGCACCAATCAGTGCCACGGATGTGAGCTAGCCTCCTCTTTCACTGCTCTCACCAGCTCCTTCCCTTCCCTGCTTAGGAAAAAGAGCTATTTATGGACCTGGACAAGGTGACCTCCATATGGCAGATTCTGCCACTCACCGTGGGGACTCGAGCTAGGCACATGCTCCTTGGGCAAGGTAGAGAGACACTCAAGCAGTGAGCACACACAAATGTGTGCTGCTTTCAAAGCAGCAGAAAATTTGTTGTTTTCTTGTTCTGTGGTGAGTTTTTTTGTTTGTTTGTTTTTTTAATAAAGAAAGGGTAAAAAATAATATAAAAAATACTCATAAAGCAAAGGCTTTGGTTTTCCTCCGAGCATTTAAGAAAAGCAATGCGTTTCTGCAGATTGCATGTTTGGAGCATTCTGAACTTTGTCTGGAATACCCTGAAAAAAAAATAATATAAATGCTTATCTATATATTCCCCCCAGAGAGAGAGAACTGAATTCCTGTGCACGGAGAGCCGTCTGTCTCCCTGTAGCATCAATCCCCACTTTATTCCTACCCTGGGGGACTGCACAAAAGCAGTTTTCATTGGGCGAATCTGTGCCAGTGTAAGCAAGGTGACCCAAATTTTGAAAGAAAAGGAGAGGCTGAGGGGAAGGGTGAAGGAGGAAGCTGAGTAGGAGGGAGGATGCAGAATCCCGTGGATGCAGACAGGGGCTGATCCAGGCTCTCACAGGTCACACGAGGATGCGCCTCTGCCTTCGATCTGTTTAATTTGATCAGGCGTCAGAGGTGTTACACAGTGACCAAAGTCAGAGGAGAGGAGCTATGCTCCCTGCAGCCTCAGACAAGCACAAGTGCAGATTGCCACTGTCCTTTGCGTGCTGTGTCCTAGAAAAGGCAGGCGAGCCCAAGTGCCACCATGCCCGTGCCAAATCTGCTGTTTGACCTGCGTGCTGCAGCCCTGCTGGTACAAACAGATTTACACGGCTTTAGTTAGCTACCAGCCAGTATTTTTTTTTTTTTTTAAATTTCCATGTGCATTTAAATAACTGTCAGTACTGCAGTAACAAAATTGCCATTTTAGTGAAGAATCACTCTCAATTATACTGGAGCCTGGATTCCTTTGCAGCTCCACAGCCCTAATTTCCAGCTGAGGGACCCAGGCTCCCCCTCAGCTGCAGTATTTTCTGTGAAACCCTCTGGGTGTAGTAGTGGGCTTTCAACAGGGGCATAATGTGCTGAAAGCTCCTGGTTGCACAAAATGGCTTTAAAACATATATATATGCAAGCTGTAAGGCGAGGAAGAGCATAATCTGTCCTGTGTACCGTTGCCTCCCATTGGATTTCCTCGAGGCGATGCAATTCTCCGTATGCAGCTTCCAAAGTGGAATGTGCTGTTTGGGTTGTTGCAGGACATATGCAACACACAGAAAGGCAAAAAAAAAAAGAAATCTTGTCTTGCTATTTGTGGCAATTTATATTTGGAGCTGCCTGAATAATTCATGGCAGATCTTAACCATTTCCTTTTATGTGATGCTTATTCAAAGGTAATTTTTCTCATTATCTGACTATTTTTGCTTATACACGTTGGATACATGGTAATAGAGAGAAACCAGTCAGAATCACCTCCTTTTTATGCTGAACAAGGAACTTTATTGCAATGAGCAAAACAGTAGCAGCTCAACAGTTCCTGGTTTATTTGGCATCTGAAGAGATGTGCTGTAATATCATCCCTCTCCCTTTCTGTTAAGCTCCTCGCTGGAATGCTCGTCAAAAGCAGGTATCCTGCTCATAAATCCATTCTCCAGGCAGTGAGGGGAGCAAACAGAATGGATGTGTATTTGCAGCCAGCAGCAGTCCATGGGTATGGATGTGAGGAGTTCCATGAGAGGCACTCATTAAAAGTATTTCAGAGTTTGTTTTCGAGGATATGTTAAGATCCATCTTTCTGTTGATGCATAAGTTAATATTCTAAGGGTGTTTACAAATCTGAGTACCTGATTAAAACATGAGGGGGTATCTTAGGTTGTTATTTCAGCTCTCTTTGTGCAGGTGCATGTGAAAATCCACATTTCACTAACCACAATCATCATTCTGCTCTCTTCCTGGTCATGTTCCTGCTAGCCAGGTCTCATTTCCAGGAATGCCCACCCTGTGCTTGGTTCAGTCAGACAGCAAATGAGGCAGAGTCCCTACCTGGGGGGCTGCAATCACTGTGACTTTTCAGCCTCCAAATGCAGATTCTCAATGCTTCATTAGAGAGGCCACATTTGGAAACTGCTCCAGGGAGGGACACAGTCTGATGTCTATCAAAAGGAGGAAAACAAAAACCTCCCCTTGACATCAGTTTTTGTAGGCTTTGGAGCAGACCTTAAATGTTTTTTTCTGCAGCACGTTTTTCTGCTCTTCTTTGGAATTACTTTTTCCTCATCCCTCCTCTTTCAAAATCCCTGTTGTCAGCTGGGAACATGATTCTGCTTTCCAGGCTGGGCAGATTCAATCTGTAATGGGAATTTCTCATGGAGTACAAATATATCTGGGGGATGTTAACTGTCCTGCATGACCTGCTGGCCATCGCTTGATTATATAATTTATTTTAGGGTGGTTTGGCTGGGTTTTTTTCATCAGGATTTGTATCTAAAAGCACCTCTCCTAAGCTCTAGATGCTTGCTAACCCTGCCCGGCAGTCTGCCAGCTCCAACCGGCCAAAAATATATCACCTTCCTTGGCTTGTGGCATTTTTGTATCTTTAAAAGTTAATCCAGCTCTAAGCTGGATTAATAATGGAACATCCCTTTAACCAAGGGCACGTAAGGTCAAGGCAGAGCTGTGTGGATGTTCCAGGCTGGTAACCACAGAAGTAATTTTTTTTTTGTCCTATATAGGACCCAAACCGATTTATTTCAGCAGTGTTTTTGATGTTGGACTGGAGAAGGGACAGAGCAGTGGGAATAGGGTGAGACTGGGGGAGGAACAGGCAGCCTGAGAGGTCGGGGATGGTGTGGGATATAGGACCAGCAGGCACCCAAAGGCAAGAAGACATCCCAGAAAAGCATCAGCGTTCGGTTGGGGGGCATGCTGAGGGCGAGACGAGCTGGTTGCACAGATTACAGCCGGGCAGGCTGGCACGGGGACCCTTTTTGGAGCGGCAGCGAGCACACCCAAGCTGCGCTGGCGTGGTTCGTGCCGTCTCCGGGGCGCTTTGATGCGCTCGGCTCGCCCCGCAAGCCCCGGCTCTCTGCCATCCCTCGGCCGCCTCATGCAACACCCTGCTCACATCCCGACCCGGCACCCTCCGAGCAGGAAAACGCTGCTCCTTGCTCCCATCCAGAATAAAGGAAACACGCCGAGATCTTCGGATACTCCCCTCCTCCCGCTTTCGGTTCAGAGCCTTCAAAAATAAAGCAGAAAGGAAATGGAGGGCCTGGGGGTTTTTTGCTTCCACGCCGGGTTGTTTCTGTCAGTGGATTTACCTCAGGGCTGGAAGTGATGTCAGAGCAGCCAAAAACGTGCTGGTGGTTTTGGGTGATTTTGTGCTGGAGCAGTGTCCTGGTGAAGCACATACCGAGGGTCACATCCAGCAGCACAAGCATTAAACCCCGGTTAATGCCGCTTCTGAAGGCAGTAGGAAATTTAGGCAGCCAGAAGCCCGTGTTTTGAGGGCTGGTATTTTTTTCCCTTGAATTATTTTTCTCTTCCTTTTCCTCTCTTGAAGCCCAGAAATCAATGCTTTTCAAAGATCCCCTTTGGACAGGTTTCTGAAGTGTTCTCTTTATTGTCTATTTTAGTGCTTTCTCTCCCCATTCCTCCTGCTCTCTGACGAGGGTTGCTGGGGTGACTGGAGCAGGGAGGACACGCTGCATCTCATCACTGAGGGACACGGGGTAAACCACGATGGCTCCTGTCCCTGTGTGCTCGTTGGGTGGGCTGTGTGCACCTCCTGGGGTTATGGGATGTATCTAACCCCGAGATTGTGGGTGCTTTAGGGATCTGGATGCAGGGAAGGCTGCAGCTCCATGGGCAGATGTAAAGCAGAACTCTGCTAGCCTTAGTCTTTGGAGCAAAAGACTGATTTGCTCCTGCTTTCTCCACCCTAAACCATTTCACTCGTTCTCTCTGAGTCTTCCTGGCAGAGCCTTCAGCTCTTGGGTGCTTTAACAAGTCTGTCAAGAGCAAATAACGTAACAGAAACAGCTTGAAAACTTCTTAGATTGAAGGACTAGACCTTTTCTTTGCAAAAGCCTGGGCAGCATCATCTGTCTGAGGGGTCCTGCTGGGCACCCCAATTCCATCAGCCCTCAGGCCCTGCACTCCCATGGATCTCATGGCTTAAACTGTCAGGGGACAGAGCTTGGATTTGGGCATGAAGTACCCTATAGCTCGGACTGCTCTGAGGGAATCGTGCTTGAAACACGTGTAGGAGACATATTCATCTGTCTATATACACATGCATAAAGACACTGCTGCTGAAGCAGGTTTATTGAGGATCCCATCGTGTTCATCAATGACGGATGAATCATCGACATTTTTTAATACCAATTCCCCCAAACATGAAACCCAGCATGTCAGGCAGCACAATCACGAACAGAGAGCCATGTAGAGATCTAACCAGGCCAAACGCTTCTTTTCTCCCTTACCTATAAAAACCCGTGCTGTAAGAGACATTAGCTGTAAATTCCTAACAGATGGGGCTGTAACAAGCTGTTACAGAGCATCTCCTCTGCGGTGGGGTTGCGCTGCTGAAATGATGCCACGTGGCTGTCTGAGCCCTCACGCTACCGAGACGAGCTGCAGGAGGAGGAGGAGGAGGCTGTCATCTGTCTGGGTGTTGATGTCCTGCTCGTCACCCGGAGATCCAGCCAGGCAGCTGACCCCCTGTGAAACCCACTCGGCTCCTCTGCATGTTTACAGAGGCACGGAACACCGAGAGGAGAGTTCCCTCTTGTTAAACACGCGCCTTTGGCGTCCCGAACGTTTCACAGGTGATTTGGAGATGGTTTAGAGAGCAGGAGAGGTTTTTGGGGCGGAGTGGATCCCTGGCATACTAAAGAGTCGGTTCTGCGGAGGGTTTTTTCCTCTCTCACCTTTTCAGGGAGGGAGTGAATGAGACTTTACCTGGACAGCGACTGAGATGGGTCTGGCACACAGAGACCTGTGGAGTGTGCACAGTTATGGGGTTGTATATATAAATATAGATATATTTATGAGCACCAAAATGTGCACATAGGTGTATTATAGGTGCATTTGTATATTTGGTGTGTTATAGGTGCATTTGTATATTTGAATGATGGGCAACCCCATTTAAATTAAGGAAAGGAACGCTCCAGAAAAAGAAGTCGATCCGTAAGTTTTCAACGTGATGAAACAATTAAAATAGCAAACATTAGAGCTGATTTTATACAAAGGTGACATATTTCATTAACCCTGCACAACACCTTGGCACAATTCCCCTACTCTCTATGACCTAGGAATGCACTCCCATCTACAGTGTGTTTGAGAAGACAATAAATGTTTTTTTTTCCTGGTTTTTCAGTATGTTTGCCTTGTTCTTGGGTCATTCCTTCCACACTAAACAAACTGGAGTCCTTCTGAAGCCTTGAAAATCATTGCTCCATAATCCCATAATGAAAAGCAGGATTACCAGCAGTGTAACACGTGCAGGGCTCATCTTTGCATGATGGGCTGGTTACCTGGGTAGAGGATTCAGCTGCCCTGAACAAGAGGGGCACAGAGGCTTTCCCAGGTCTCTGCAGCACCTTCACCTCATGTGAGTTCCCTTGTCCTGAAGCATTTCAGTTTATTATTTTATCAGGCTGTTTGCCCTCAGACTGAAGGAGGAACAGGAGAAAATAAAAATACTCTCGAAAATCAATTAACAAAAAAGAAATATTTTCAACAAATCCATCTGCAAGTCATCTGGGCATTATTCTTTAAAGGTGAGGATTTAATATTTAAAACTCAGCCCCAACTGTTGGGCTTGGGCTGTGTTGTAAGAGTGGATTGAGCTTGGTCTTTGCTGCATTCAGCTGGTGCAGAAGCATCAGGCCCAGGAAATAAATGGGCCCCCTGTGCAACTTGTGAATAATTCAGGTGCCTCAAAATCACACAAGGGATTTTTTTTTTTTTTTTTAAATAACGCCTAATCAGCCCTTGGCACACAATGCCACGAGAGTTTAATGAGATTCCAAAAAGAGCCATCTCCAAACAGCTGCAGATTGAGCTCGTGTGTGTAAAATACATAATTTTGTGCCTGGGTGTGTTTGTGTGTATATACAAACACAAGAATGCAATAAAATAGTTGGGGAAAGTATTCTTATGAATGTTGTAAGAAAAAGGAGATTCAAATGTATTTGGTACGACCCAGCTGATATGCTTTTTTTAAAGTGATCTTCTGAATCTTCAATATGTCCTTGTTTATTTTCTTTGATTGTGCTTTGATTTAAAATTCTAGACTTATTAAATGCCATAAAAAGAAACATTTACATAATTTACAAGCCCTTTATATGAACATTTTAATAAAAGAACACACCTTTAAATCAAATCACAAAGGCATATGACATCTTTGAAGGAGAAACTTATATTCCCAAACACAATAAACATTCTTCTATTACTATGTTAATTTGGAAAACAGGTCATGGGAAATTAAATTGCTTAAAATAGGTCACCAATTATAACTCTGCATTCTATTAAAGCAAATGCATCTCTGAAATCTTTATTAGTTTATTTTAATTAAAGGCAGAAAAATATTCAGTGTTAAATTATCGCCATTTGTATGTTTTACATTGATACGGACACACATTTATTATGCAGTGTAAAATGCTGCACATCTTTTTCATTATGGTGCTTGTATTGTTCTTAGTTACTCTACCCATAAAGTAAGTCTATAGCAATGTTGTGTTTTAAACATAAAAGGAAGGGAGCCCAAATGAAGTAACAGTGCAAATTTAATTTGATCATTTATAAAGGGAAATGCAAAAGCAAGTGCTGTCTGTATATGAAAATAGTCATTGATATCCTCAAAGTTGTTACAGTGTTGGAAAGGCCTGAATTCCGTTTGTGTCTGTAGCAGCATTGCTGTCCATATTATGTTTCTAAATTAAGTACTTTGGGGTACACTCCCCCTTGATGCTCTCTCATAAATTCATTAATACCGGTGGTAATTACTGCACAAGCCCATGGTGAGAGCTGGAACCCACCTTGCATGCCCATGTTTGCAAACAGCATTCCCAAACCATGGTGCAACCTTCAACAGAGATTGAGATGATTCTGAATTGTGTGCCTGGATCTCCTGGGCCACGCTGAGAGCCCAGGCTTGGTGTGGTGCACACACGCTTCCCCTGCACAGCTCTGGTTAAGGCAGGCTGAGATAAAATCTGTTCCTTTAGGCTGGAAGAGGGTCTTTTAGAACCACTAAACCTGCAGAGGAGAAGCTCACAGCAGTGAGTGAAGTGTGAATGGGCACAGCCATTGTGGGGTGTTGCCTCTGCACTGGACAGGCTCTGTTCCACATCAAAAATAGGGGATGTTAACTTTTTATGCACCCAAGAAGTGAAAATGTTGAACATGTGCAGACTGATAGGATGGTATGAGTGGTTCTTAGGGAATACCACAATCACTGGTGTGGAGTGTTTAGGATTGTGTCCAGGAGCCGTTCCTGAGCATACCACAGCATTGCTTGGATTCACCTTGTGTTCTCCTGCTGAATGTGGTTGCCCAGCCCAGCTGGACAAGGTCACCATGACTTCACAGGGCTGCAAAGAAACAGTTTGCCTGGGTGCCACAGAGCAATTTCATGTTGTAACCTCTCCAAATCACAATGGTGAGGCTCTTGAATGCTCCTAATAATTGACAAAGAAATAGGAATGCCCTTGTACCTATAAGCTCTCAGTTGAAATACACCCTCCTCTCGTGCTGGTCTCTGAGTTCTGTCCCTGTTTGTAGGGATGTTTGTGAGCCCTTCTGCAAATTCCAGCCAGCTCATGGGAGGGCAGCAGCTGCACGGGGTCCTCTTTAAGCTACAGTCAAACCTGCACCTTCATCTTCACTCAAATCCTTGTCTCCTGCAAAAGGTTTTGTTGTTCAGTCTGTCTTGCAGACAGTTTTGTTGTTCAATCTTCTATGGAGACTTGCCAGAGCAAAGCAGAACAGAAAAATAGCTCTGGCTCCTTGCCAACAGACTCACCTATAGATTTCCTGTGCAGAATTCTTTTTTTTTTCCTTCCCTTAGCTGCTCAAAGCACGTCCTTAAAAGAGGCTCAAGAGATCTTTAAGTCTAAACAATAAAAGACCTATTACTTACCTCAGAGACCAACAACAGCTCTCAAGGGTAAACCCGCATTAATTATGTATTTGAGCATTTGTATGTTATGCATTTAGACAGAATACGTGTTATTTACTGAAGAGCTGGTAATGGATGTGAAGCGGTTGTGATGATCCAGGGTAAATAGGAACGTCTGAGGATTTCAGGACACAGAAAATGGGGATGGAGCACTCGGCATCCCACCTTGCTTGCCTGGCTGAGGTGTGGCCGCTGCTGCTCTTTGCCAGCCTTGGGATGATGTAAACATGAATGGTGGTCATGGAAAACCACAGACCATTACTGTTTTGTAGCCAGAATCCTTCCTTTCAAACATGATAATCTGTATTTAGTTGTGTGGTTGCAAAAGAAAGGAATGCTTGTTTGTGTGTGAGTCCCGGGAAGATCAGAGCTCTTGGAAATTCAGTTTTTCTACTCTGTAACCATGAATGTAAACTACCTTCTTAAGGGCAAAATCCACCCAAAACTTATATAGTGCTCCTGTCTGAACACAGAGATTCCCCTCTGTAAGAAGATCAGGATTTCACAGAGGAATATTATCAAATATTGCTGTCTTCTTCAAGAGAGGAAGGAAGAGCAACCAGTGTTGAAAGTACCAGAAAGTGAACCTAAACACCAGTCTGGTGCCACCAGCTGTGTTGGTGCTGTCACAAACCAGGATTCAGAAACTCTTGCAGAAAAACCACCCCTCTGCATGTCTAGGGAATCAGCTGCTGGGAATCACAGGACTGGGTTGGAAGGGACTTGGAAGAAAGGTGTCTTTTTGGGCAGATTTGTTTCCCTTTGTTTTGCACTAAATGTCATTTCCAGAACAACTGCTTTCTTCCTGAATGACTGGTTTTCATTTTTCTAATATTTATTCAAATGTAATGTTGTAGATATGGACCAGATGGTTTTATAAGGATAACTTTTACTAATGACTATGTAGCTAAGCCACATAACACATTATCACTTCCCTGAAATAGTATATGTATTTCTTCCCACCTTTCTTACAGTTGGAAGTAGTTCCTTGTTTTCAACAGAGATAAAACTTAAATTACAGTCATTATTGACCAAATTTATCACCACTGTTTTTCTCTGTGGATCTTATGCTCTTCCTGTTGGAGCTAGCGAGCATTTATAGTTTTCTTTGAAGTTTTGACTTTGATATCTGAAGAATTTGCTCAGAAATAAGGGGTCTCTTATCACAGCAGTTTCTTCTATGGGTTAAGGTTGCATGATTGGGTCCAGAGCTGAGATGTGTTCTTTCAAGCCCAGAATCAAGAAAATGTTTCCTTCAGGGATGCACTGAAACATGTATTGAAACATCACTGCAATTAGCAGGATTTAAACCTGTTTAAAATTAAGAACCATCTCAAATATGGATGGATTTTGGCCTGTTCTTCAATGCTTTCTTGATCTGCATTTTGGATCTGCTAAGTTTTATGATGAACTTGTAAAATTTCATTTTGAGCTATTCAACACAAATTACAGTCAAACATGTCTGCAGTTTCCATTTTAAACTTCTGCAGGAGTTCTATTTGGGTTTTTGATTGCTTTAACTTGCACGGTGCAGAGTTTGGGTTTGTTTTTAAATCTTAGTCTAGGTGCTTCCAAATGAAAAAGTTGAAATGCTACAACTGTGCAAACAGCATTACTCTAATCTGCATAAAGATGGGTGCAGAAGAGCTGGGTATTAGCAATTCATTAATATGCAGTGAAAAGCTTATTTGCACTTTGTCTAAAAGTAACAGTAACTTCAGATTTTCTCTCATTTGCATAAGTGATACAGCACAAGACTAAAGCACTCCAATAATAGTCCTTAATAGGATAATCATGTACAGATTTTATGTATAGGCTCCTGAACTGTCCATTTAGGCACATTTAAGTTAACACACAATGCACAACGAGGAGGATCACGTTAAGGAATGTGCTAATTTGCTGAATCCAGTTTCCCAGGCAGCATTTACAGGGGTCATTTTTCATGAACTACTCTAGCCGCTTAAGTCATAATATTTCATAATAAACATCAAAGCCTACTGTACAGTGGGGATCATAAAAAGGCAACACAGCTGCCCCGTGCTCGTATTCACCTTCAGCTTGGACCAGTGCCTGGCTGGGGGAGCCTTGTGCCTGATTTTCAATCATGAGAATTTTAAACATATTTACAACTTCTTACCAGCAAAGCTCAATATATAATGGTGCCTGCTAAACCTGCATTAATGACCAAAATAGTCTTCCCTAGAGTTCCACCTGCCCTCTAGAAAATAAATCCTCACCTCCAGTAGATAAACAGTTCCATCTCTGCTCACAACAGCTCTGAGAGTTCTGGAGTGGTTCTGGGAAAAGCAGCCTCCAAAAGCTGCACCCCTGTGCTTCTCCAAAGAGATTTCTGTGGGTTTTTAACTCGTGCTCATAATCTTTCTGTGTGTTTTGGGATTGAACCCTCTGGGCTGCCAGAACTGATCCCCTTCACCAAAACATTCAAACATTGAGAATTTAAACAAAACATGTTTAGTTTTAATTTTAATTTTAAGCCTGTCCTCACTGAAGGAGCTGGCTTCACTTGGGACTGCTCATTTGGTCAAAGCAGAGCCCACCCTGCTCAGTGCTGGGTGGGGAGGAAATTATCAGGGTTGGAGATTCCTTTTTTCTTTATTTTTTAGCAGAAATAACATAACTTCTAGGTGAACCACCAATCTCTCCGTGGTGGAGTTAGTCAGCTTAACCTGTGATTTGCCTGCTGGAAAGATCCTTGTCTCTTCCTCTGGTCCTGGTCCCTGCTGTGGTGACACTTGGAGGGGTCAGCATGAAGGTGTTGCCTGTTGCAGATGCAAAAACACATGTGAAAACCCTATTCCAAAAATGTGGCAGCTCCACTGTCTCTCCTTTCCTTCCCTTCCCTTGTCCAGCAATATTTCAGCTTCAGAGCTTGACCCTGAGTAGTGCTGGGCACCCAGTACCGTCAGAGGCTTTGGGGCTGCTGACGGGCACAGTTCCAACCTCCTGCATCAGGTTTTTCTGTCATAGAGGGTTTTTACAGATACAAATCCATTGATTTCTGTGTTTGGCTGCTGAGTTTCATGTGAGAACCTAATCAAGCCTGAACGTCTTTAACTTTTCTAATGCAGGCAACCTCTCCGCAGATGAACTCTGCTCTGAAATATTCATTTTGGTGGCACATCTTAATTGCGTTGCAATTATTTCTGAAGTTACTCTGAGTGCTTTGCCTTTGCTGCCTCTACGTTTTCCATAGGCTCTTAGAGCATTCTTTAAATCAAATGGTGCTCAGATACCATGGTGATGGTTGACATTATTATGGGTGACCTCTTTCTTTTGGCCTCGGACAGCGATGACTGACAATAGAGAAGAGCATTGGCTGTTTCTGTGTCAGGGTATGTGGGTGTTTTAAAGTCCCCGTGTGAGATGGTGGGTGCAGATTAAACTGTGCAGTTTAAATCATAAGGCAAGAAGAATAAAAAAGTCGTATGTGAAAATGCCATTAAGAGAGGCTCAGCTGATTTCATGACACTGCCATCAGCATCCTTGATAATCGTGAGTTCCAGCTACAGAGAAAATAGATTACACTATTTTTGCCGGGGTGGAATATGGATCTGCTGAGAAAGCAATGTGATTTTCTGCCTTGGCTTTGTGTGTGTACAAGCATGTATGGGTGGGGATGGGTTAGATATTCAAATCCTTTGCCTCTGTAGTGTAAATGTCTTTATTTAGTCTTGTAGGCAAAAAATAGGGTCAGAAATTCAGCCTGCAAACGTGATCTCATAGGGGTGTCTGTCAATTCAGTTTTCGAAATAATATGTGTATGAGTACACACACATGAAAATGCAGAGAGGTGTTTCCCTTTGGACCCAAAGATTTTCATTACAACAGTCCTGGTCAAGCCCAGGAGAAAAAATTGTAAAATGCTGCAGTGTGGATGGATCTATAAACCAAAAGCCCTTTATTGAAAACAAAGGGGAAAAAAAAAAACTGAGTCAAATTTTTGATGATTTCATTTGACCACGGATAAGAGCCGGAATTTTCAGCCCGAGCCTTAGAGACTCGGAGCTGCGGAGCCACTGCTAAGCTGGCTGCCCAGCAGCCAGTGACACCCCTGCACTGAATGTTTAAACACCCTCAAAAACAGAATGAATTTTTCATCTATCACTTCAGCAAACAATCTGGCTGCTGTGTGCTGAGGGGATGAATAGCCACGCGTGTGGGATCTTAATGGGAAAAGACAAGGGAGCATGAAGTGATGCTTTCCAGAGCGCGTGCGAGGAGCCCACCTCGCTCGCCTTTCACGAGTTAGATGTCAAAAACTGTGTTTTGCAACAGCACGACTTAATAAATTTTCCCTTTGCTGCCTCCTCTGATGATGTCTCCCGAGCCAGCAAAGGGTGTTTTCTCAGCCTGGTTTTAGGCTGGGGGATTTTTGCGGGGGTTTGGGAGCTCACACCTGGTTCAGAGAGGCTCTGGCGGTGTCTGCGGAGCCACTGCTCCCCTGGCTCTCCTTTCCTGGGGTGCTGCAGGCTTTGATAGAGCCCATCATCACACACCTTCTTGTCTGCAAGGCTGTGATGAAGGTGTTCAAAACATGGACCATCTCCAAATTCCCTTCTGTTGCAGAACTACAGGCAAGAGAGAATATTTATATTCTCTTTACGGTCCCCACCCCATTTCTCGCTTTATTCTCCATGTTGGTGACTAAGTATCAGCTTGGCTTGCTATTTGTAGCACTCCAAGTGCTTGTAAAAATAGCAGATTTCTTATTTATTATTTTATTTTTTCCATTTCCTGTTTTATTTTTACGCTGTCATGGTTTTTAAAATTTGTTTCCTATTCCTAGCACACCAAGTATTTAAAGAAAAACTGCTAGACCAATGTGACTCTTCCAACGTGATCTGCTTGCTGCCCTGATTCAAAAAGCCTACAACCACACACTGGTCCTTATTGCATGAGAATTTTTATGAGCTCGGTTATAGGAACTAAAATCCAATAAAGGTTCTGATTGCTGATACCACATTAAGAGGTAGGACAAATTGATGATGATAGCGATAATAATAAAAAGAAGAAGAAGAGACAGCTATTCAGGGGGAAAAGGTGGGCTAACAGAAAATGAGTTATTTGTGCATGAAATTTTAGCAGAAAGAGACTTTAAAAATTTATGCAAAAAATATTTCAGCTTTGCTTCCCCCCACCTTTGCTCCTCAGGGGTTCAGAGAAAAATGAGACATTGGCATGAAAAATTTAGAAACTGATATATTGTGAACATTTCTCATTCGAAGTTGATTTTTGGAAAAGACTATTTCCTCTACAAATGACTATAAAGGAGAGGTTTTAACCCCTTTAATTTACATGCCATCTTCCACAGAGGCTGATGTGGGGCTGATCCAGCCCTGGGCAGTATCATCAGAGGTGTAGCATCAGAGCATCAGTAGCATCAGCTGAAGTGCTGCTTTTTCCACTGATGTGATTGAGTTTTCAGGGGTTTATTCTGTAAAAAATTTCAAATTCGTGATTTTTAAAATATTTCTCACTGATTAATATTTCTCACTGCTTCTTACAAGTTTCTTTTGTTTGCTTTCAGCCACTTTGCTTTGGGGCAGGTTTTGGAAGAGTTTTTAAGGTCTAGGGAGAAACTTAGCCTTTTTAATATAGCTGGAAGGCTGTCTCCCCCAGAACCTTTCCAGGAGCTGAAGTCTGGAGAGCATTGTGGGGTGACATTCTGCAAGGAACATCTTGATCATCTTCAGAATGCTTTGGCCTTAACTGTACTTTTAGCCACACATACACAGGTGCAGGATGTTATATTACAGCTGATTGAAAATTTGACCATGGAGGAGGCAAATAAAAGTGTTTTCATGTGGAATTGACAGTGGCTCTGTTCCTCTCCCTGTAGGAAGTGTAGGTCTGCTCGGAGGAGATGCCTCGTGCTGAAGTCTCCTCCGTGGATGAAATCATGTAGGAACAGGTTTCCCCCACCAGCAAGGCTGGACTTTCTAGCAGACAAGGGACCCAGGAAATAACAAGGCTTCATCTCTACCCAGAGCCTCCCAAGCATTTAACAATATCTCAATTGCTGAGATAACCTTACACAACGATGAAGCTTCCAAAGGTAACAAGACAAGGACAGCACTGAAAGCTTCTGTGTTTGCTGCCGGTTCCCTGAGAGTTTTGCTTTGACAAGGAAAGCACAACAACTCTTGTTGCTGAAGGTGATGGAGATGTGGTCTCTGGAGATGTGCAGGGCATGGGGTTCAACCCCAACTGATGTAGACAAGAGCTCACTGCAGTGGGGTCTGACAAAACCCCATGAAGGATTTGCCATCGCAAAAATACCGCAGAACTGGGGTTTCAGGCCAATCTCCGGGGTAAAATCAAGAGAAAGAGGTGCAGCTGGAAGAAATAAGTTGATAAAGATGGGGGGTGAACCCCGGAGAATGTTGGGCTGGAGTGTTGCTGGACACCAGAGCAGTGACAGTGATTCATTTCATCACCAGCAGCTTCTCTGGCTGCTCTGGCTTATGCCAGTGGCTACAAGGGGCTCCTTGGGGCAGTAAAAGTGAAATGGTACATTAACCATGCAGGATGGAGCTGCTGAAGCAGCTTTTCTTGGGAAAGCTCCCTTTGATGCATATGTTTCTGCCCTCACCATTTTAGTCTCAACGCTTGGGAAACGATTAGTGTGTTAAAAGCACACGCTGTAAAAATACACCCGAAAAAATAAAACCCAAGCATGAGGCATCGGTATCCCCCTTGTAATTTCATTTTTATGGTTTCACAAATATAGGCTGAGAGTCTTTAATTGCAGACGAGGCACTGCAAAGCAAGGAGGGATATCCTTGGAATGTAATAGCTGGCCAGAATTAGGCAACAGCTCTGCCCCACCCGCAGCACCCTCGGTGATTTCCTACAGTACTCAGTACAGTCGTTGGTATGTGTGGTGCATTAGTTAAGTTAATTACAACAGCACAGAGATTCATTGCAAATTGTTCCTAGTTAAAACTGAAAATTCACTGGAACAAGGAGTGCTAATTATATTCCACTTGTTACTGCTGTGTCTAGTTAATATTCCAACAGCTGCTTTGGCAAGATAATGATGGCTCCAGCAGAAATTACTGAACAAATAGATTTTTAAATCAGTAACAACATATTTACCAGCGGGTTTTTTTCCCTCTTCATACACAAAGTTAAGCTCTGCCAGAGTTGGGCATTCATATTCACTGAAAAGTAGAGATAAAAAAAAAATCAACATTGCCATTATTGTGTTAATTTGGCACAATAAAAAAAAAAAAAGGCTAAGCAAGAGAATATTATTGATAAATAAATGTTTCTGTTTTCTTAGAGGGGTTCAGTGCTGTTTTCAGGGTCACAAAACGCAGTGTAGCTTTTTGGTTGACCATACTCTCTTAATTGCCCGGCATTGCAAAGGACAGGACTGGGAATGGATCTTGCTCTTCCTCACGGCCTGAGTAAGGAAGTTAAATGACTGTGAGATCTTGTGAGGCAGAGAAACCCTTCCATTAAAGCTGCAGACCCATGCTGTGCTGAAGGCAGGAGCAGCCCAGGCTCCTCGGGCTTGGCTTTGTGGACAAACCAGTAAACCCACATCCCACGCGGCACTGGGAGACTCTCTAAGGCAAAAGCTCCGTCCTTCATCCAGCACAGCAGCGCTTGTGACCTGAAACAAACCATTTCTCTGTCTGACACAGCAGAAAGGGCTTGAGGACTGTTGAATATTGCCTACACAGGAGCCCTGAGCCTGTCCCTGTGCTGCAGGACTGGCACTGCATCCACGCAGTGATGCACAGCTGCCTTCAGCAGGGCACGAGCCCACCACCAGCCAGTTTCTGTGCCGGCTTGTCCCCAACCCAGCTCCTCTCTAAACTTTTTACAGGATTTATCAGCAGGAAAACATGTACCACCGCCTCCATCCTGTCCTCTGAGCACCTGAGGCCCAGCAAGGTGGAGAGAACCATCTAACCTCACCCTGAGGAGTCACCTCGCCCGGGGTGGGGGCTCGGGTTTTGTCCTTCCTCCCACCCTGTGCACTCCTCTCTGGGCAGACCCAGCAGCCTGTGTGTACGAAAAGATGCAGGACATTTTTAATGAGTCGTGAACAAGAAGTTCAGCTGGTTCTGAATGTTTAAAATCAGAGGCAAAACAAACATGCTCGAGTGTCTGGGGTTCTTTTTAATGGATAGCACAGCTTCTGGTTTATTATTACTGCTATTATAGTTTGCAGCTGCAAAATGATCTGAAATTTCAATAGCAGCATGCTCTTCATGCTGCTACAAGAATGTATATATTCTGTTGTATAAATCGACATGCACCTCTCATCCAACCAGGCTGGAGCTCTGGATCACACCATTTTATCATTCATCTCCCAAAAAGGGGATTTAACACCTCAGCTGACAAGGGGGAATGTGTAGCAGTGCTACCACTGGGAGAGCAGCTCCTTTTTGAGGGAGAACGTGCAGCAGGGCTGCCTTTCTGGAATTGCTTCCATTTTCAATTAGTTTTCTTCGGAGAGAGGATTTTCTTCCCACTTAGTCATAACACCAGGATGTGTTAAATAAATTCACTCTGGGTTGTTCCTTGTCTGGCAATACAATTTGTGAATCGAAGTGGGGGGAGAAAAATCTAGTTAGCAGCAATTGAACAAACAAAGTGGGGTGACCAGTAACTCTCTGCTGCTGAGCCAACATTGATATATGTCCTATGGTGTCTTAGGGGAGGTTTCTAATTGCAATATGAGTTTTGCATGGTAACCTACGGGGAGAAGGGGAGACGCAATTGCTTATCAGTTTATCATTACAACCTTTTATTAAAGTTGTTTTTAATTAAAATGGAGCAACAAATGTACACTCTTATCCCTATAAGCAATCTTATCTAGTGTGACTGCTGCTATATTAGTGAACTAAATCCTCTTGATTACATTGGATGTGATCTTATGAAGTATGACAGCTTTACATATTAATAATAGGAACTGTCTGAATAGGCTGTCGCATGACCCTCTTCTCTGTGGCTCTCCACCAGCACAGTGTTAATCTATTTATCTCAGTCCTTTTCCAAGATAAGCTGTCATACTCTCATGAAACTGCAGTTGTCCCAATGTCACTGATGTGGAATGGAAACACAGAGTGCCAGGACCAGATCTCCAACTCCAGCACTTTGCCCCTTGGTCCCAGGAGCTCCAGCTCAATCCCTCCTTTCTTTAGAGGTGTTTTATTCTCCTCATGTCAAACGATCTCCTGGAGTTCCTGCCATCAAATTTCCACCTGCGTGACATGAGCAACTGTTTTTGTTTAGTCCCTTCTGCAGTACCAGGAGGGAGGGAGCTGCTCTTCTGGGTGATTTAACTGGGCAAAGGGGCTGCTGAATTGGGGTGCAGGTGGCTTTGTGTGCCCGGGTAGCTGCATGCACACAGCTGGGAGGACAAAATGGGAAGGGGGCTTAAAAGGATAGGATTGATGGGGTATAAAACATACTCAAATTTACCATTACTAGCATGGGGTTTGTTATATAGAGCTACAGTTCTTTAGTGAACTTTAACACTGGCAGATAATGACAGGACAAGGGGGAATGGTTTTAAACTAAAAAAAGGAGGGATTTAGATAAGAAGTTAAGAACAAAGTGAGTGCAGCATGTGTAGCCCAGGGAAGTTGTGGATGCCCCTGGAAGTGTTCAAGGTCAGGTTGGAGCAACCCGGTCTATGAAGGTGACCCTGCCTATGGCAAGGAGTTGGAACAAAATGATCTTTACTGTCCCTTCCAAACCAAACCGTTCTGTGATTCTGTGAACTATTTCTGACTGGCATTGCTCTCACCAAGAAGAAAATGAATCTCTGTGGTGTGATGAGACTGATGGAAGATGGAGAGGGCTTTGTTTGCTACCTCATTTGCTTGCCTGCTTTCCCTCACTCTGAATTAGGATCCCCTTTAGGCCAAGGGACACCAGAGGTGCTCTGCAGCTATAAATCCATGCAACTCCACAGAGATGTAGAGCTGTAAGAGCCATTTGCTTCCACCTCAGATTTACAGCAAAAAAAATGTCCTGCTGTTTCCCAGTCAGTGGCCCAAATTCTTCTCTCTGCAGCACCAGTGCAGCCTCCTGGAATTGGTGGAGTTGTTCCAGACCCACAGCAGCAAGGGATGGGGATGGGAGCTCCTGCAGCTCCCACGGCGCTCCTCACATCGGCGCCTTTCACGACGAGCCAGCAGAATCCCTCCAGAGCCACCGGGGTTTTATGGCAGGCAGAAAAATCAAAGCACTCTCAGTGGGTTAAAATTTAGAGAATCTGGAGGTACCAATGAATGAAAAGGAGGCGTGGGATGTATGGTGCAGCCTTAACTGTTGTGGTGCTGTCAAATCCTAAGTGAGGCTGGAAGTGGTCTCTGGAATGCTGGAGACCAGCATCAAGCCAAAGGGAACCCAAAGAGGGCTCTTACAGTTCTGTGGCTGTGTCCAAATTGGAGCCTCAATGCCTCTTCCCACTCACAACTCCACATTATTTTATTCTACTGCAGTGTTGTTCCATTAATGCCCTACTTCTGTTTCACAGAAAATTTGGGGGAGGTTGTGCTTTTTTAACCCTTGCAGGTAGTGCTACTTTGCTTTATAATGTCCATTCATTTCTCTTCATTGCTTCTCAGAAGGACAATTCTTTACTATTTCTACATTAATTCCATTTTGTTATTTCAAACTTCACCCCCTTAACATTTGTGACCTGCCCTAATGCTACTTCATTAGCTACAAGCAACTAAAATAAATAGTTTTATTTCTTTAGAAATTCCCTGGCCATTCCAATGGTACTTCACACATATTTATATGGATTTTATTATTCCTTTCAACTGAGCTAGTTCAGGGGACTTGTGGAGGACCTGGAGGATCAGCGCTGGTCTTTGTAGGATAAAACAGCTGAGCTGTGAGGTTTCCTTTCTGGGCAGGACAAAAAGGTGCTTGAGAAAATGTGTCAGACAGTCCAGAGCAGAAAAAAATCAATCCATTCTCCAGGAAATCTGGAAACATTAATGCCCAATGGCTCATCCAGGGCTTGGTGGAGGGATTCAGATGGTGCAGTTTGGACACAGTATTGGTAACTTGCTCACACCAGTGATGCATCTTATAAGTTCCTGAACTCTGGCTTACCTTGGAAGTGTAGCTGCTTAGCCAGTAATCAATATATTCTTTTAGAAAGAATCCAGTTGAGGAAATGTGGGTGTTAAATAAATAAATAAACAATAAATCTTCTGTACTCTGATCCAAAAATATATCTCTATTTATGCTAAAATGCATCAAAATATGAAGGTCATTATAAATAACCAAGCTCAAGTAGATGTTTTTAATACTTGGCTCAAGCTGATCCAGAACTGAGGCTATTTCCTTCCATGGCACCTCCTGAGCTTTAACAAACAACCACCAGACAATTAATCTAAAAGGGCCTCAGATGCCCCGGCCAAGCCGCTGATGTGAGTGATGGTTATGGCCCCACGTAATACACAAGGATCATAAACAGTTAATCTTCACCAAAAGGGAGAGTGAAATACAGTTTGATATCATTTTTAATAAAGAGAATAAATTAGGCTTTAAATATCATAACGCATCTTTAAACGCTGGTTACAGCTCCTGCACGCGGGGTGAATTAGCAACTGAATGAGCGTGTCAGGGGTTATCTGCTGAATTATTACCTCCCAGTCCACTCTGCATTATGCTGGCCCTTGTGTCCACGAGACCTGGAGAACTGGCCACCTGCTTACGATGGCTGTGCAGATAACCAGCTTTGTCTGAGAAATTAAAATGGTGGCTTTAATCTTGTCGTTAATTCCTAATTCCACCAGTAACCTCGGTCACGTGAGGGAGGAGCGCATTGTTCTCCCTCATCCACATATTTGTGTTTTAGGGTCTGATGATGTCCTATCTCCCTGAGATGGCAAATTTAACTCTTCAGGTCTGGCCTGCAAACGCAGTTTATTATCCACCGTAAATCCAGCGCTGGGAAACAGAAAAAAGGAAGGGGTTAAAATGGAATTCAGTGCACACGTCCCTTCCCTCTGGCTGTGCATCAGATTGAATTCTAAGAAAGATTGATGGTGGGCTTTAAAATTAATTGCAAGTACAATTGTTATTATTAATACACATGAATATAGATCTAATAAAGCTATGCAAGTCTTAGGAATAACCATGCTAGGAGAGGTAAATCAGATATAAATGCCTAGTTTGATGCTATTTATACAATAATGCCCACCTTTGTTACAATGCTGCCTTCAGGAGCAAGAAATAGTCATTAGAGCCATTGATGCAATGAGGCTGATTTTGTTGGGGTTTTGGGCAATCCGTGATAAACATCTCCTGGTGTTCCCCACAGCAGCAGTTGTGGGATGTGATGCTATTCCTCCTTGCCCGAGGTTGTGATTTGTGTGCTCTGATCTCCCCTACTCCTTTAGGGCTTCCACAGAGCCAGTGAGCAAACTGGCAGTGCTGCTGGAGCCTTGCAGTGCCTCAGTTCCCCTCTTTCCACATCAGAGAGCACTCCATGACCTCACCTTGAAGATCAGAGATCCACGAGCCGCATGGTAATTAATGTACAGCTCACACTCATTTGAAAACGAGCAAGGTATTTTCCCAATTTTTGTCCAAGCAGAGGGACAAGCTGTGCTTGCAAACAGGCTGGTGCACATTCAGAACACCCCTGTGGGAACCACTGGTGGCCTGGTTCATTGCTGTGACCATGCAAGAAGTCCAGTGTGGGGCAGAGCCCTGGGGTGGCTCAGGAGTGTTCCCAAAGTGCCTGAGCAGCCTGGAGCATCCCACGGTGGGAACAAACACAACCCAGCTGCTGCCAGGGCCCAGGCTGATGCTGCTGCTCACACACAGGACAGGGATCCCCACACAGTGCCCGTGACTTTCTCCAAACCCAGCATCCTCCCTTCCTCATCGTCAGGGAAAAAGCCCCTGAATGAAGGGTGGCTCCTCCATCCTCCCAGTGGAAGCAGCAACTGAAGGGAAATCAATTTCTGTATTTCTGATTCCTGCTATTCATATTCCTTATTAATTATAAAACCTAAAGCATATTTCCAGAAATATACACATTTCTCTTTTGAAAAGAATCCTACATTTTGCTCTTCATGGCTAAAAAAGGGGCAGAACTTGAGAAGATCAGGAAAAAAATAGAACCGGAACAGTTTTCTTTGTCAAGAATTATTTGATCTTTTTATTTTTGAGGGGGAGGGAGGAAATCCTAAACTTTGCATTTCAATGGATTTTTTTTTATTATTATAAATCCATCTGTGCTCACACACACACACACACACACACACACACAAAAGTCTTTTCTGCACAAGGCACAATTTAAGGCATCTTCTAGAAATAAATGGCAGAACAAATGTTATTGTTATTCCCAATATACAGATGTTTATTCTTATCTTTCCCCCCCTCCTTGCTTTCTTTATTTTTATTACTGTCTTCTTGGTGACATCATAAGTAGGACTTGTCTCTTTATCGTCTTGCAAAGACTTTTGTTTTCTGAGACAGGAGCCTATTATGTCGTCACAAGCTGGAACAGTAGTAATCTCCCCCCTTGCTTGGAAGTCTTCATAGAAGACAATGAAAGAAACCATATTGTTTTCTGCTGGCACTAAATAAAGGAAGCAAGGGAATCTGAAGGGGGAAAAATTACCCGGGAGAGGCAGTCACTCTGGCATTTTGCTTTCTAAATTAATGTTTGGGGTAAAGAGAGAGAGGCTTTCCACGCTTAATAGACAATGAAGGACATCTTAATTGCTAGGTCAGACCCCAGGCTGAGTGGCATGTCAGGTGAGAGGACCTGATCCTGGAGAGAGCTGGGCATATTTGGGAATGATCTCTCTTGCTTCCCTTGCAGTGGTTTGCCTTGAGCACGAGGGGACGTTTTGTGCTGGAGTTTGTGCTGCCCCAGCTCTTCAGGAACTGTTCCCGTGCTTCCCTGACCCCTCCAGCTGTGCTGCACGTCCCTGCAGCTGGGTGAGTGGGGCTTTCACACATGGAGAGGCTCCTCCTGTTGCTCTTCAAGTCCTTTCCTGACACAAGAGAGCTGGCACAACCTTGCCCTTTGCTTCTCCCTCAACATTCAGCGTCCAGGCGAACGTTCAAAATACTCAAGGATTTGCCTGTACCTTTCTCAGGGTGACAGACACACACTCTGACCAGAATCTAACTTAATTCTTACTACAGGACCTAAATATTCTCTCCAGGTTCTGGGATGCTCTCCTCTTTGGCTTTCCCTGAAGGAATAAAGGAGGATCCCACCTCTGCCCTGGAAAATGTGCCAGTTCCAAAGGCAACGTCCACTTAAGGCTTGAGAAAAGAGGGTGATGCAGCAGAAGGAGGGGATTTTGAATAGGCAGGATTTTTTTCTTCCTGTAGGCAAAAAGAACTACTGAAACAAAAGCCTTTTTTTTTTCTTCTCTTCATCTATATATTGGGAGACAAGCAGCTAATCCCCTTACTTACTGTAACACTGTGCAGCAAAGAAGGCAATATAATAATATCATGAGGGAATTCAGTGTTCTTCATACCCTGGCTGCCTCTCTGGGAGCTGCTGTGTCTACTGTGTTATCCCTTTTTATCTCTTATTTTCAGACATATTGAAGAGCTTGAAAGGAAAGATAATGTATACAAAATAAATGTACATTAAACTAATACAACGGCACAAGAGTGAGCCTTGTATCCCAGTTATGAAATGAAAGCCAGAGGAAGAAAATTGCATGTGTGGGGCCAAAGTTTCTAGGAGAGGCTTTGCTCCAGCTGGAGAGACCTTGTTGTGAGTAGGGCACCAGCTGGGAAGGAGAGAGATCTGTTCTGTTTCTGTTCCTGCCATCGACCTGCTCTATGACCTTACCTCTCTTCTTTGTTTTCTCTCGACAGCTAAAAATATCAGCTCACCTAAAAAGCAGCTTTTGCTTCTTGTGCTTTTGGAGCCTGGCTGGGCTGTTTGCTCTCAGAACTCTCAAGTTCCAGACTTCCCTGAGCAATAATGAAATTTCCTGGCCTCGTCAATTCTGGGGCTTTTGCATGGGGCAAATTGACAGCGCTTGTCATCTCCTCAGTCATAGAGAGCAGGGGTTGGAGAACAGCAGCCCAGTGGTGCCAGCCCTCTCACTGGCAGTTCTGGTTCAAAAAGGAAACCTGTCCATGGCCTACATCCCCCAAAGCATTGCTTATTTTGTTTTATTTTTAAATCTAAGGAATCACTCATATCTATAGATTGATCTGAAAATATCTTTCCAGGCAGCCCCATCAGCACTGAAACGAATCCCTTTAAGAATAATGATCCCAGAGGAATTTTTAAGGTGCTGTGTGATGTAGAACTCTGTCCATGAGCAGAGAAAAGTTTTCCATTGAGGTAAATATTTTCCAGTAAGTTGCTGTGTCTATTCCTGTGTCAAATTTGGTTTTCATGAATAGCTCTTAGGGAAAGCAAAGTCTTTCATCTTAGAAAGGTAATCTCTTCTGGACTGGCCTTGGCTCTGTTTCCATCTGATAGCAGATGGAAACCTCAGGACGGGGAGCATGTTGTGTGGCTTGGAGAGAGTCACAGTGCACATTTCTGGCTGGGAAAGATGGCCACAGATGCTTATCCAGAGGCAAAGCTGCATGGAATGAAGCCTCTCTCTATTCACAAATTGCATTCCTCCTCTCTCCTCCCTCCTCCCCAACAAGTGATGTTTTTCATCCTCTTTGTCCCTCCAGCCTGAATTCTGAACATCTTTCTCAAGGAGTTGGATTCTACTTGCAGCACTGGGCAGATTTATCCCTTCTGTGGGGCTTCAGTTTGGTTCCTACCCCAGTGCTCAGAAATTCTGCTTCTCCTGGCAATGATATGGCAAAGGCACTATTCCTTGAAATCCAGAAAAGGCAGGAATCCTTGTGACATTTCAGTAAAACACCCCCTGAGAAGAGATGCCAGAGCAAGACTGCCCTGTTCTCCAATGTCAGAAGGTGAAAAGTTGTCAAAGAACTGGAAAATCCCTCATGGGGAGAAAAAGGCAATCTGAGATCAGATAACTTGATCATGAAGTCCAGGTATATAAAAGCGTGGATGGATTTAGTAATCTTTGAGTGGTGTGTTCACCAGGCATCTCCAGAAGGGCACATGTCACAGGCTTGTCCCTTTAGCAGGGAAAGGCCTCATTGCTCCCTATGTGCCCACACATCACAATAAGTGACAGCAGAAATAACCTGAATCACCCTTAAAGCCAGCCCTTTATAGCTGGTGGCACAAATACAAAACTCATTCATTGACTTCTGGATGTTTTATCGTAAAAGAAGTCTGCATCCACTGTTTAACATGTCATTAACTCTCTGCAATATCCATTTTTAGGTTTTCAGTTTAAAGCTCTTGTTTTTCTAGGTCAGACCTGCAGAAAAGTCCAGCTTCAGAGCTGATGCATTCACATAATAATCTGACTTTTTCAGAGGAATTCCTGGCATCTAACACAATCCTAGTGAAGTGCCCACTGTGTATCCAGCACCCAGCCTGCTGAGTGCTGCTGGAAAGCTGGATCTGCTGATACACCACATTTATTTGAACACCTGGTGGTCTATGACTCCTAATTTTTATAAAGACTCTCTGGCGTTCCATCAGTATCCTCATCTGTTTTGTCTTTTCAGTTTACTAACCAGGCATCTGTGTCTCCATCCTCTTTCCATCTGTAAAAGCTGCTCCTCAGAGAGCAGTTCTTATAGACAAGAAGGTCCTGGGTGAAAACACTCTGAACTGATATGTGTTGGCCAGACAGAAAGTTAAAAGGCATTTTAGATTGAGGATAGATGGGAGGTGATCTACTGGGCCCTTTGCAGAAAATGTTGTATTTAGCCTGACTGAGGTTTGAGATATATTTGTCTTTTTTGAAGTGGTTCAGTCGCTCATTTCTGTCAACTACCAACTGTGTCCTTAATTCCACTGAATTAGAAAAGATGTTGCTAAGATCAGCTTTTGGTCTGTGTCATTAAAGCATTTTTAAAAGCAATTAAATTGCATACTATTGTGCAAAAAGGTGTAGAGCTGAAATCACCCTGTAGTGTTGTCATGGAAGAATGATTAATGAGCACCGTTTCCTTTGCTCTGCTTCTTTAAAGTGCTGCTGACTTTTGAAAGGGTGGGTTTTGGGCTGAAAAAAAAAAAAAAAAGATGTTGTGAAGGTCTCAGCACTGGCAGTGGCATTAGCATCTTGCTAAATTGCCGATAACATTTCGACCAGGCTTTTCTTTTGATTTGTTTCTGGTCAGCAGAGAGCTGAGTGTGAGGTGCAAGGTTTAGGGGCTGCCTGTTAGGCAGTGGAGGTGTGGGACATGTGGGTCACTGTGCTGCAAATCCCATCTCAGAGAGATGTCACCTCACCCCCCTGCAGCAGATATTGCCCATGTCACAGTGAGGTCACCAAGAGGTTGACATGAGTGTAAGATCAGAATCACTGCTTTGCAGATCTTGTGCCTCTTTTCTCCTCAGATACAGGATTTGTTAGTTAAATTTAGCTCATATGAGCAAACACCACATTAATATATTGATGAAGATAAATTAAAGCACAGATCAAGGAGGCCACAATCTCCCAGCCTCATTTAAATCTTGCTGCCTTGAGTTCTCCAGTTTTAACTTAGAACCCAAAATTCTTTCCTTGCAAGCTCCAAATCCCATCCTCACGTTCAGATAGCGGCTAAGCCCAGATCCAAGCTCAAATAAATAATCCCTTGTTCTTGTAGTTTTGATCCAGTGGAGACTGTGACATTTAACTTTTCCTTATGGTAACTAAGGAGACTCCCACAAGCTGATGTCCTACCAACTGCCTTTTGTGCTCACACAGCGACAGCCTTGGCTCCGGGAGAGGAACATTCCACCCTCAGTTCCAGCTCCAGAGCCAGCCTGAGTGGCTTTCAGGGCAGTGTGTAGCTTCCAGATGAGTGTTCAGCTTTCTAATCTGAACACTCCATAGGGACTGACATTTGGGTACAAATTGGGCGTCTGTGGAAAGGAAGAGCAGAAAATTCACTGCTCAGATCCAGCTCTGGAGCAGAGTTGCAACCTTCACATGCCTCAGCTCGATCTGCCAGGAAACAGAGGAAACAGAGGTGTTTTTCTACTCCTGCTTCTTTTCAGGAAGCCAATTTGTGGGTAAATTATGTGCTGGGATCAGGACATAACCCTTGGCTACTGTTTCAGACATTTATCCTCTCCCAGATCAAGTGATGCTCCTTGAGGACATTCACTTTCCCCAGCTGTCTATTACCAGCCCCACGGGCTGGAGCAATGGGATGTGCACTCCCTAATCCACTTGGGGCAGAATCAGCCAGGTTAGTTTAGACAGCCAGGGACTGCAGGCAGGAGATGGATGACCACGTGGAACTGATTAGGGAGCACTCACACACTCCTGGCTGGTGGCAGGAAGGAAGGAAGGAAAAGCTGGAGGCTGGGAAAGCCTTCAATCAGTTTTGCAGCGTGCAGAGAAATATCTTTCCTTAACTTGCACTTTCAGCTACTTTGGAAATCTTCCTTGAGGACAATGTAGAGCCTGGTGCTAACCATGGTCCCTGCAGTAGCCAAAAAATGGGGCAAATGGGGCTTTCCAGGAAAATTCCTGGCAGCAAGAACTTCTCCAAATCGTTTTACCTTCTCTCTCACTTGATTTCATTCTTGAAATTCAAGATGATATCTCAAGGATGGTCTCTGAACTGGGCATGAAGACGAGGGTTTTTTTGTACAGGAAGCATGGGAAGGACTCTCAGGAGGATGATATCAGGGTTTAAAGTGGCGTTAATGGCAGGTATTCTGCTGTGGGTGGTGGAGACCAAGAAAAGCTATTCATGGGAGAGTAAGGACAGGCAAAATATCCAATTATTGGTGAAAGATCAAAGGAAAACAAAAAGCTTAAAAAGCAAAATCTGTGTCTGGGAATGATATACGCATCTGTGAATGAAGGCTGGCCTCCAAGGTAAATATGCAGAGAGCTGAGGGGAGTAATCAAAACCTGGGGGGAGATATCAAAAAAAGATGGAAGAAAGCACTGCCTGTTAATGGTGGAGATTTATGGATCTGTTATGACCCACACTGACCTCATGAACCACCTTCCTCTCTCCCCAGCACCTCCTTTGCCCTTCCCCTGGATGTCCTCTCATTATTAAAGACTCGTGTTTGTCTCCTCAGTTTCCTACGTGGGAACACAGTGACAATCAGTGCCATCACTCTTTGGGACACTGAGGACCTTGGCTGAAGGACTGAACAATGAGCAGAGGAGATCAGAGTCTGTCCTCGGTCCAGGTCCCAGCCATCCCTGCAATCCCAGACACACACACAGCCCTTGAGCAGCTCTGCCCTGGATTTCCTTGGGCTCTTGCTTAGTTCCTGGTCCTCAAGAAGATAAAAACCTGAAATACATCCCAGTGTGGGAGAGGAGGATTTTGTGGGGCTGTGGAGGGAAGCCAGCCCAGGAGCTGTTATCCCCTACCCACCTCTCCATTTGAGGGTGCCTTTCCCAAATGTCAGGGTGCTTGACAGTCCTGAAGAATAGGGGGCAGAGGAGGGGTTTCCTGTCAGAAAAAAAAAAAATGGGAGAAGAGAAAATATGAGAATGAGTTCATGATGGCAAGGAGTAGGAGGAAGGTGGGAATAAGGAGGTGCCAAGGATCTCCCAGAGGCCCAGGGAAGTAGAGCAGAAAACTCTCCTCCAGCTGCCTCCCTCCAGGCAGGTAAAATATGGGGAATCTCCTATTACAACACATGGTTTTGAATTGCCTGTTGAGTAAATTGTGGTTTTCCATCCCCATTACTCTACTGGTAGCTATCACTCATAACACAAATACACAAAATAAATTAATTAAAAAAAATAAGCAACCAAACCTTGTAATGATTTTTCCCTGCTTAAGTTTTCAATTACATCAGCTATCTCATACTCATTAGAAAGACATGAGCCCATATTCATTAAATGCAAAACTAACTTTCCAACAGCAAAAAGGCTTGGGTGAAGAGGGTAATGATTTAATTTTCTTCATTTCAGAGAATTACATCTCTTATCCTGGGGCAATACATCTGTAAATGCAGACTAAGTGCTGTTTCAGACTCAGTTTAAATTCCTAACTTGGTGGAGCTACTTGGTACGAAAACCTGAGGAAGGTCCAGGCACCCATTTTGTCATTTTCATTCTACCAAAACAGTCTAAATGTAAAAAATTTTGGAGGATTCCAGAAAATATTCTCAAAAGCAACCATCTTCAGGAGTGTATTTGTCTACATTCTTCTATATTTATCCCTACCTGTGTTTATAGAAACACTCCTCTGCCTGAAAATTCATACAGGTGTCTACTGCAGCATTCAAAACTTGTGGCGTGTTGTTGCTTTTAAAGATATTCAAGAACTTTCAAAAATCCCAGTATGTGCCATGCATCATCAGGTTCCCAGACATTTTTCAAATTGCAGTAAACCTCCATTTTTGAATGTGTAGAAGTTAGTCCCTGTCCGTTGGATAGAAAAGGACTTCAGTTGCAAGAAAAACTTCTAAAACTGTAATTAGGATTTCTTGAATTTGCTTGAACTTTTCTAAGTACATCAGATATTTCATTCTTTTGGGGTTTTTTTCAGTGTAAATTGCATCTAGATTCGTGAAACTTAAAAAAAAAAAAAAACCTCATGTTGGATGCAAAATGTAACAGTGAATTTTAGATATGTACCTACCGTTATGGAAAAACAGTAATTTAAACCAAGATATCATTAGCTGTGTACTTGGTGTTTTCCCAGTATTTGTGTGCAAATGTGTGCTGCTTCTTCATTTCATCTCATTGTGAACCATCTCAGCTGGAGCAAACAAGGGGGTTTCAGTCCCAGAGCAGTTGCAGTGACTGTGGTGAAAGTGCTCATCCAGTGCACCAAGGAGAAATGTCAAAAAAAATCTCATTTTGCCTTTGACAAATCTTGCCCCAAGTCTCGAGAATGAATCTCTCTCTACTGGATGTCAGCAGAGCAAAGTCTCTTAGACTTGACTTGGGAAATGACTCAAAAAAACCAAAACAAAAATCCCAGAAATACGCATCTCTAATACCTCAGATATTTTAGAAAGCTAATTTGTCGTTTGATTAAAGAAAAAAAATATTAAAAGACAACAAATGCACTTCATTGTGTACATCACTTCTTATCATTGTGGATATTCAAAGAACAGTAAAATATTTCTTGGCCCATTTCCTTCACCTGCTCAACTCATGCATTATAGTCACATTGGAGGACTGAACACTTGCATTCCCAGAAAATGTGTTTTTATCAGTAACCACTGATAAAAGGGATGCAGGAAACACAAAGTGTGGGCCATGCCCCAGACTCACAGCATTTATGACCTACACAAAGTCTGTGCCTCTCCTGTGTCTAGCCATGAGGGGGTTTTTGTGTTTATTCATTAAATATCTTTGGTGGAGGTGTCTTTGATAAGCTGAGACCAGAGGAGACAGATTTGTTGTTTAATGGATAACCCTGTTTTCTAGCAGCATTTACACCCATACACAGCTTTGAAATATTGTGTAGAAACTGTGCTGAAAACTTTCCCAGTTTATAAAAGGCCTCTGAACCAGTCCTGACAAACCTGTGTGCTTTGGCTCAGCTGGGTGCAGTCCCTCATGACCCCCCTGATCTAAACTCTTCCCCATTTGTGCACCCTCAGAGTTAAAACTTTTCTATTTGCCTATTGCTTGCCATAGGTGATCAAGTTACTGAGAAAACTCAGAATTTCCAAAACTCTAGATGGTTTTGGACATATTTTCATTTATTTCTTCAAATGTGTGCATGACTTCTAAGAGATAAATCACAACATTTACTGATTTTTATGGACTGAATCGAACTATGGGTCAAAATGAAAAGTTTTAATGGAAATGTCACAATTGTTTCAGAGAGAAAAATGTGGCCAATACCAAAAAAAATCCACATTGAAAAGCTGCTTGTGTTCAAAAAAAAAATCTTTCCTTAGAAAAGCTCCTCAGATCAGGTTCTTCCCATCTGGTTTTCCCTTGTAGCTCTCCAATTTTTTTTTTTCCACTCCCTGTCCAAAGTAATGAAACAGCTGCATTTTTATCAACTGCTCTTTCCACCCCAGAGACAAACTGGAGAGGGAAGCAATTTTTATGTACAGTGCCACAGACAATGCCCTGCTGTAGCATCAGATGGGGAGGGGCACCACTGAAATGTGATCTCAGGACAACAGCTCAGGCTGTATTTTAACATCTCTATATTGCAGTAACATTCCAAACAATATCTAAGCGCAGATATTACTTTCGAGCTAAGTTTTTTTGGGGTTTTTTTTTCCTCTCTCAAAGTTTTCCACTCCGTTTAATAAAGGAGCAGCCTTGGGTTTCTCACGTCCCTTTTGCTGGTGGTGGCTACAGGGCTCTGCAGGCAGAGCCAGAGAGGGAGCAAAATGTTCTGAGCGGCAGCTCAAAGGAGATGTGAGTTTTCTTCTAAAATCTGGGTCCGTGTTAATGCATAAAGATCAGCTCCAGTTCCAAAATAGCTGCACAGGGCTTTGTGAAAGCCAGCAAGCACCGGCTGTGAAGTCAAAGCCCAGCATGGACCGGGCCAGGGAGGGGCACGAGGAGCATTTGTTCATTTGGCCTTTTTCTTATTTAGCCATAAAGATCAAATACCTTCATTCCACTCTAAGCTTATCACAGGGCAAACCAAGCTGGGTAACCAGAGTAAGGTTTGCTTTACTTTGATGAAACCTTGGCAAATGAGAATTAAAATCCTGTCCACATCCCAAGTGTGTGCGCCAGCCTCCATCCTTCAATGCCATTAAACCTGCAACTCCTGGGCTAAACCAGGCAAGTTCTGTGTAGAGATGATCTCTTCAAAGCAGATCAGGACATCCTTCAAGGAGCAGCACTTGATGTGATTTCCTAAATGAATATGTTGAGGTTGCTTTTCGGCAGGATTGTGTTCAGATTTGGAGGCGAGATTCTGACTTTCAGCAAAGTGTCCAGGTTTGATTCTCTGGAGGCAGTCAGGGATTTGCTCAGTGGAGGATGTTGTCATATGTGAGGATTAGAGTGAAAGATTTCCTGAAGGGCAGAAAAATACCTCAGAGCTCACCTGCCTGCTCTGTCACAGCCTCCCCAAGCTGAGCCTCCTCCTCAGCTTCCCTGTGGAGATTCAGAGCACAGCTCTCTCTTGGTGTACTGGAAAACACCATCCTGAAAGCCTTTGCTAGAGGAACCGCAAGTGAATTTTCAGGCTTTCTGCTTCTCACAACAAAATTAAAATAGTGAGGGTAGCAGACCAAAGACCACCTAAAATTCTGCCAAAGAGTCACCTCCAAAGTGATGGGAGTTCAGGGAAGTGGGTTTTTTGGAAATTGTGTAACAATTCTGAACAGCATCTTCTCCCCAGGAGAAGACACCAGTGTGGGTCTGGATGACAGCAGCAGTCACAGCCTCAACCCCTGCCCTCAGCTCATGGTGACAGACATGGGGCCATCCTGTGCTCTCTGTTCTAATGAGGACAACCACCACTTTCCCAACCACCACTGGTTCTCCCAGACCACCCTCTTTCACTCCTGCAGCCTTACATGACTCTGAGCATTAAAGTTTCACAGCTCCTCCAAAGATCTCCTGAATTCTGCAGGAAAAGGTCCAGGCCTTTCAGGGTGGGAGGGATGGAAGGAGGACCACCAGACATATTGAAATATAATTTCCAGCCGCTTGCTGGCAATATCCCATGACTTCCACTTCACAGCAGCCTTGACACAACCTTGGAGGAGAACCGAGTGAGAAACCCCAAGGCAGCCCAGGGGCACTGGGGAGCTGGAAGGGTGGAGGGGAGGATGATGGATGCAGCCTCCCAGCTCCATGCTCTGCCTCTCCCTGTTGGAGCTGTTCATCCTGGGTTTGAGAAATGAAATGGTGCTGGAAAGGCAGGGAAGCAGCAACTGTAATTTCTTTAAAAGTTGTTTCCTGTGATTCAGGGTGGTCTCTTGTCATTTATTGTGGTCTAAAGTATGAAGTGAATTTTGGCACACAGGCCTGTGACTAGAGGATGGGATATTTCTCCTTTTTAGAAACCAATCCTTATGTCTGCAGTAGCAGCTTTTTCTCTGTGTGCCAGTTGTAAACCTCGGTGGAAGCAGTGCAAGTCGTGAAAGAGCAGCAGCAAGTCCATTCCGTGCTGCATTGTTGGAATTAAGCTCATATTTCAATTGTGCTTATTTTGGATTACTACTGTTCAATAGAGCAGGGGAGAGGCAGGATTTGAAGGGAAATCCTGCAGGACCAGCTTCCAAATGACCTCGAAGTCTGAACTGTGCCAGCTAATTCCAGGCAGCTTCATCTCCTTCACCAAGATGACTCACGAGCAAACTCCACAATAGCACCTGAGATATTTAATAATATAAATTATAAGCCCTGGATTTTGCAACTGACAGCAAACAGGAAAGCTGCCATCTGACTCTGGAAACCCAAAGGGTATCCCCAGATGTCAGCTGGACCCTGCAGAGCTGCATTTGCCAGCAGCCGCAGGGTATCCCAAATTAATGCTGTGACACAAACACAGGAGTTATGTGAACATGTTGCATTGTCAATTCGGGCTAGTTTTGCAGAAACATCTTTCTTTCAGACTCACCCAAAGTCTCAGCACTCTACGTGATTTTGAGTGCAATGATTTTTTTTTTTTTTCCGTCAAAAATAAACTTTGCTCTTGAAATAATTAGCACATCATCCATTGGAAGTATGCCTTGTCTGGAGTGAAAGAATGGAGCTATGTGGGTTATTTTTAAATAGCACAACAATATATGCTAGAGAAAAAAAAATTGCTTGAATTATTTACATTATTTACACTATTCTTCTGAACAGCATCTTCAAAAACCTGTTTCTAAAACATGGCATTATTAATTGAGAGGTTTTTTGAAGAGGATATTTGAAGTTTTTGGAAGGATGGTTAAATACTGAAAATGACCTCAAAGCAGAATTATTTGTCATTTGACTGGGTTTCAGATCATGTGCAGGGTTTGGCCCATGCCAGTGCCTTCCTGGGGTGGTGAGCTTCTCCTCACGAGAGCAGATCCAGGGCAGTCAGACTTCAATAATGTGGGGACTCAACCATCTGTCCCCAAACAAATCGACTTATCCCTGATCCCCCAGCCCTCCCTGGGTGTCATTTACTCCTGTGAGGATCCCAAACACCTCTCCCCATGCACATAGGGCAGGGCAGACCCATGGAAGCTGGGTGAGGGGCAACGCTGAACCCCACAGGGCTGACCCCCATCAGCAGGGTCTGAAGGCTTCAGCACGAGGCTTTCTGGCAGAAACAATAATTTCAAAGCTCAAACCTCATCCTCTTGGTTTACAAACCCCAGATCCCCTCTGTATGCCCTGGGTGAAGGCTGGCTTTGGGGGGCACCTCCACTTCTCGGAGGAGGGAAGGACGGGCAGTGCAGGGAGAGCTCAGGGCCGAGCTCTGCCAGAGCCTGACCCTTTGTTTCGGCGGTGTCTCTGTTGGTGACAGATGGTGATGCTGTCCTGGTGAATTTGTTACCTTCTCGATGACATGCAATATGTCTGCATCCTGACAGTGAGAGGAGAGACTCCAGCTGTCCCTCCAGTAATTGACAGCAAGGAGCTGTTTTCACTTTTGACAGAGCTAAGAAGCATTAGCATCATATTGGCTACTAGGAGGGGTTTTATTATTATGTTTATCATCTGAGGAAAGTCATTGTGATGTGGGACTGGGTGGTTTGGTTGGTTTTTTTTTTTTACTACTTTGCTCCTGCAGCCGCCCGCTCCTCACATTGCAAACTGTCACATGCTCCAGCAGAAAAGAAAGGGGAGGAAATCTGGGCCCCGGCCCCCTCGTCCCCAAACGAGCCCCACTTCTCTCATGCTGATGGAAATGACAAAATCTCACCTTCTTTCTTCCGAAGCAGTGGGGGAGGCAGGAGGGGAAGGATTGTTTTAAGGCAGAAAATGAAGCAGGAGGTCCTGTTCTTGCTTCTTGCACCCCTGGTGCCTGCTGAAGTCACTGCTTGTTGACAGAGTTGGGGTCGCATCCTCTGCTCTTTGGAAAAGAGAAATAACCTTGTTTTTCCGTGGGTTTTGGGCTCTGCTGGCTGGCATTCTGGATGATTTATGTCCAGTTTGTGTCCCTTTCACTCTTCCCAGCTCACACACTTACCCCTCACTAGCAATAAAGGGCACCTCTCCCATCCCCTCATGGACTCTGCTGCAGTCTTCACTCTATAATCAGTCCTTAATAAGATTGGGCCAGTAAAATCAACTCCCAGCACATAAGTCACACAGACATACTCACGACAAAGATTCCTCCCTAAATTAGATTCGAGCTGACCTGAAACAAAGGTTGGATCTCACTGCAGATCCAGCAACAGCAAAGATACTGAGACAAGCAGTCACTTGAGGAAGAGCTGGGTATTTCCCTTTGGTCCTAACAGTTGTAGTTCCCTGTGGCTGAAAACCACACATTGCCACACCCCTGAAATTATATCAGAGAAAATAAGGAATTTATTCAGAGTATTAACACAATCCTATCTGTTGTCCCCTTGTTTTCTCCCAGACAGAGATGAGGGTCTACAAATGACTTTGGGCCACTCTTATGTGTCATGGGTTTGTGTAGCACACACAGGCAGGGGACACTGATCCTGTACCAGAGAGTGTTGATATCAAACATGGATGGTTCATACCAGATTAATGAAAATCTAAGCATGAGAAAGCAAATACAGCCCAGCAAATCTCAAAAGGAAGGTTTCACCTGGCAGGACAACCAGCCCTGCTCTGCTTTTGTATTTTCTGGCCCATGGAGTGGGTTGTAAGCACAGACAGGCTCCTGGGACAGGTGAAGGAGAGTCACAGATGCAAGAAGAACCCAAACTTCAGCAATTTATGACCACAGACCTTTTGTTCAGTTCTTGTCTCAAACTATTTCAAGACTGAGCATGGTATGTAAATATTATAGCGCCACTATTTGCATCGTATATGTGAATTTTGAAATCCCCAGGGAACTTTTAAAACCTCCTGTTGATTTCTGAAGAAAAGATGGTATGGAAAAAAAAAACCCAAACCAAAACCAAAACATAACACAGGTTTTGCCAGGTTTATAAAAAGTCCTTCAAAATTTATGGAGATACAGTTCTGAGTATTTCTGTGAAAGAAGATCATACCCACAACCAGATCCTCTGTGAAAACAAATCTACAAAGTGAAAAAAAGCCAGAAGTATTTGTCAGCTCTGATTTATTATCAATCCAGGCATTTTAACAATGGCTACTACAATATTTTGCCAGTCTCTGCAAATGAGGATTGATTTTTAAGTCTCATTGAATACCTTTGTTGAAAGGTCCTTTCCCCAGACTGCTTTAAATATGCAAGCATAGCACTCTGCTGCAAGGCTGTTTGTGCTGACTAAATTCGGAATTTATCGATCTCAAAGCATGGCACTGACCTCAGAAATTAGCTGGCTGGGGAGCAGCATCAAACTCCTAAACTGGGATCGGTGTTGACACGAGTGCGTGACAAAACCCAAGCCAAGCCAAAGCTGAGCAAAAAGCCCAATTGCTGGTCCTGGTCTGGGGCCAAAAGCTTGACTCATGCCTTGGACCAGAGTTTGGAGCAGGGTGAGATCTCCTGCCTGGCCTCTTCATTCAGTAATTCCTGAGATCCAGTAAAAGAAATGCACACGCCCCTGTCTGTGCATGGAGAGGGGGATGAGTGCTGCTGTGCTTTTGGGCTGAGTGGCTGGAACCAGGATCTGCCCAGGGATGCAGAGCCCCTGGAACACCAGCTGCATTTAGGAGAGCAGTAGATGCTTTAGGAGTGGAGTGGATGGGTTTCATGCTGTCTGTTACACACCTTTATGATGGTATTGAATTATTTCCTGTTTCTTTCAATACTGTGCTATGCACTGCACCATCCAGGTTCCAGTCGAGAAAGAGCAAGGGACAGGGTATGGGACTGAGAGCAAAGCGGGGAATCCGCAGCATAAACCAGTATTTGTCAGAAATGGGAGTAATTGCTGCTCTTTGGTGTGATTTATTGAGGTAACAAAGGTTAATAACAATGCCACTCAGTCAGTTTATTCTATTCATTTTCATGTCATTACAACGTATCAGGCACGGTGCATGTTGCAGCTGGGGTAAGGACTGAGTCTCTCAAGAGATGCTCCTGTCACCCTCCTGAGCACCAAAATCCCTCTCCAGGGTGGGCTGGGGGCTTGGAGACAGGATGGATCATGTCCATGCAGGGTGGGCGTCACAGGCGTCGAAGGATCCCTCACTCTTTGCATCCCCGAGGTCTGAAATTTCAGACAAATTAGAAGGGGAGTTAGCACGAGGAGAAGTTAACACAGAGCCAATTTATGAGAGCAGTGCTTTGCTGGGAGCATGCAGGAGTGAGGGCAAGGGTGGGCAGGGAGGGGGTGGGAAGCATCCTGCGGCAGCAGATATCCCCACGGGATCCCTGAGGGATGGACCGGGCAATGCTACTGCGGGAAGAGCGGGCAATGCAAAGGAGCCGCCTGTCATGCAAATGGAGAGGCAAGAGGAGCCCTCCTGAGCGAGATCCTGGTGGCTCCAGGGGAGTGGGGAAGGCTTTGCAGAGGGATAGCCTCCTGCAAGGAGGGCAGGAGGAGGGGCAGGAAGGGGAGCAGAGCAGGTTGGGATGACTTTGTTGTTCTGTTCAGGATTTGGCAAAAACCAGAGATGGTAACTGAGAGTTCTGGAGGTGAAGGAGGCTGGCATTTCAAATTAAAGAAGTTCATTTTCTGTCGATGAAGCTGCTTCAACCCAAACCCTCACCTGGTTGCCCCCACCTACATGAATTTGTATTTATGGTTTAGGGATCTAAAACATGTTCCATGACGAGCCCTCATTTATCAGTAGCTTTCACTGAAAACTTCTGACTCCCAAGATCTTTTACTGCAAAGAATTATTTTAGCTGATCTCAGTATCTTCTTTGGGCTCGTGGAAGTCATCAAGGCTTGGAAATTTAATGGCAGTGGGATTCTCTGCTCTTCAGGAGTCAGGGGCTGCTGCTGAGTTTTGTGCAAAGTGCTGCAGTAGCTGCAAAGGCTCAGAGTTTCCAGAGTGGCTCAACAACCACAGCCCCTGCAAGCTGAAGCTTTTCCACAAACCACTCAGTGCTGCAAGAAATCCATCAGATCCTTTCCCCCAGCCCTGAGTATCAGTGTCCACATGTGGTTCATCTGCACACACAACCTGATAACCACATGCAGATCTCCTCTGGTGGGCTTAGCCCAGATCCATCCTTCACTTTACCTGCACCCGAACACCTCCAACCTTCCAACCCCCGCGGCTCCAAGCCCCCACACGGACGGTGTGCTCTTTGTGTGAGAGAGGGTTAAAGAAAACCCAACATCTTGCTGCAGCTCATCCCTCCCTTCCACCCACTTTGGCGCTGGCAATCTCACTCTGTTCTTTCATCCAAGTGGGCATCAGCACCAGCCCCATATTCATGAGTGTCAAGAGGTGTTGATGCATACGGCAGTCGGCTGCTTTTGCCCACCCCGGAGACTCAAATGCCTCGCACCTCCACTCGGCTGCTGGGACTTGGCTGGCTTTCAGGTTTTAATTTTTAGAAGGACTTTGAAATTTTTCCAGCTCTCTCTCTCTCTCTGCTGTTTTTCTCTGCTCGCTCAGGGAGGTACCTGGGCTGTTTTGTTCTCAGAATTGCATTGGTGAATTAGCAGTCTCGAGCTGTGGCAAACGCTGCTTTTTTACATTCTGACCAAGCTCAGCTCCTGTTCTAAGGTTTGAGATAGGCAGAAAAGGACAGCAATGCTTCGAAGTGCTACTAAATTGTCCATCTAAATGCTCCTGCTACAGTTTAGGGGAAAGGATATGGGGAGAGTTGGATGGAAAATGGCAGAGAGAAACCTTCACCCACCCTGGTCAAAATCCTAGTATTGATGGTGGAGCAGACAGCTCACATGTCAGCCTAGATCCCAGCTGTTCCAGAGAGGTGTTTTCACTCAGAAATCTGCCTGCTGCAAGATTCCAGAAGGGTCCTATGGCAGCTTTTGGTATTGAAAGAATTTTTAGTGTGGGTGAAAATTTCTTCTGATTTTTTTTTTAATACTTGGCAAGTCCTTGAGTATTTTCTTGATGTCTTCCAACTCTTTGGGGACAGCCATCAGGGTGCATGTTTGGTGATATCTCACTCATGTCAGGATCCCATGGAGGAGTACTGGATCTGCCTGGCTTGGGTCTGAGGGCAGAGGTGAGAGCTGTATGGAGACCCAGAATTCAGCCAGGAAGAGTTTGGCATATAACCCAGCAAAGAGACCTGTGCTTTTACAGGTATCTCAGCTAGCTCATTTAAATCCTGATCTGGAGGGTTTTGCTTCTTTGAGGTACTGGCAGCATTTTGTGACCATATCCAAAGTTGTCTAAAGAATCAAAGTTTTACCTCTTCTAATTGAAAAATAAGTCTCTCAGCAGTTTTCAAACACAGGGGGTTGTGAAAGGCTGGGGCACAGTCCAGCGTTTGCAGCATTAATCCATGAGGTGCTAGCACCAGAGATCTCAAGAAAGAATGGCAGAAATCAGCTCACAATGGTCTCAGTCACCCATCAGCCCAAAGCAGAACCATGAATTCATGCTGCTGCAGAGTCCCAACCTGTGCTGATGCCATCAGGCTTACACAGTGCCACTAAACCAGCCTGACATCCTGATTCAGCTTACTGAACATCATTGTCTCCAGGACTCAGGAGTGGACACAGGGCTCCTGTGCCACATCTGCCAGTCCCTCAGGATGACTTGGTTACACTAGAGAGTCTAAAACAGCCCTAAACCTTCACGTTTGGAAAGCTGAATGCAGGTGAAGGAGCATGGAGAATCGTGGCACAGCAGGGACAGGTGTTGAGAAGAAGTCTCTTGGGGCTGGAGCATGCTGCTAATTTTGCTTTGGTGTGGTCTTTTCTTTGGTTTTGGTCTTTTCCAGCACTGCTTTGGGATCTTTGTGTGTCTATTTCCTTTCTGCACTGCTGTGATACATCTTCCTTCGGATACCTTCAATTTCTCCAGAGAAAGGAGAAATCCTTTTACTTTAACCTCATGACAGCTCTCAGCCTCTAAAACACATCGAAGTACAGAATTTCTCTGTCCCCTGCAGATCCTGCAGCCCTTGTGTTTGAGGAAGCCCTTGGGCTGGAGCAGGATGAGTCCTGCTGACCCAAGCTCAGCCCAGGAATTGCTGGGTTCCCCTTGGCCCTCCCCCATCTTGTAACATCAAGGTCTTTCTTCTCTGTAGCAAGGTTAGCCTCTATATGTCTTAACCATATGCCCCAAGTGGGGAATTCATTAGCATTCATTATGCATTCATAGGAAACAAACGGGCAGAGGAGTGGGAGGTATTGCAATTCCTCTCAGCTGCTCCTTCACACCCGGCAGGGAGGGAGGGGCAGGGGCACCCACCAGCCTGCTCCTGCCAGAGCCACTGACCACCCTGACACTGCTGACCAGCTTTGCACACCCACCCTCACACCACTGACCACTCCTGTACCACTGACCACCCTGGCACACTGACCACCCTGGCACACTGACCACCTTTGTACCACTGACCACCCTGGCACACTGACCAGCTTTGCACCACTGACCTCCCTGACACACTGACCACCTTTGCACACCCATCCTTGCACCACTGACCAGTCTTGCACTGCTGACCACCCTTGTACCACCCTGGCACACCCACCCTCACAGCACTGACCACTCTTGCATCACTGACCATCTTTGCGCCACTGACCACTCTGGCACACCCATCCTTGCACCACTGACCACTCTCACACCACTGACTACCCTCACACCACTGACCACCCTGGCACCACTGACCACCCTTGCACACCCACCCTCACTCCACTGACCACCCCTGCACCACTGAGCACCCTTGCACTCCTGACCACCCTTGCACCGCTGAGCACCCTTGCACGCCCACCTTTGCACACACTTCTCCCACCAGCAGCTGATTTCCAGGTTCCAGCTGACAAGCCCCCTCCGCCTGTGTGAGTTCCCTGTCGGTTCATTTAACTCTACAACATAAGCTGATTATGGAGGGAAATGGCTGAAGCATAAATCTGGCTTCCTTTTTTTTCCCCTCCCTTTTTTATCCCCCTTGGTGGTATCACCTCTCTCCCCTCCTCTGCTTCACTTCCATTTGTTCCCCATGCAGGAAAGCCAAGGCAGACGGATGCAGGCCCTGCCACCCCCCAGGTTCCAAGGCATCCCTGCATCGGGGAGAGAAAAGGAAATCTTGATGGTTTTAAACAGTAGCAAATATTTTTCACTGTTTCAGAAACACAGAGCAGAGAGTCAGCTCAATTCTTAACTGTAATTGATATCTGGGTGGGAGTTTTGGTCAGAATAAAGCCAAGCACACACATTGTCACAGGGTGATGTCCCAGGACACGGTGACACAGGGACTGTCACCCAGCTCCTGGTTCTCACCAGTGCAAAGACACCCTTGCCTCACAGTCACCAGTGCTATAGCAATAGCAGTTGTGGGTTATTTTTTATTTTATCCCTTTTCTTCACTTACAAATAACCAGAAGATTTCTGGCTACTTGTGAGAGCATGTCTTAAAGACACAGGTAATGGGTAGGAGAGTGGTGAAATGAGTTCTTCTTCATGTCTAAGGAGCTTGAGGGTTCAATCCAGCATTTCTCTGCCAAGTCTCCCTTAAATGTGGTGAGGAACATCCACCCAAAACAGGAGAAACTGTCCAGAGGGAGAGGTGGCTTCTAAAAACCTCCTAAAGAGGAATACAGACCACTCTGTCTCTGTCCATGGTCTCCCAGCCTGCTTGGGAGCAGGATTTTGAACCTGCCTGGGTTTTGACTTGTGCTTTCAGAGTGATCTGGACCCGTTGCAGTCGCCTCTGACAAAGCCCAGCCCCTGGAGCAGGCAAACACTGCTACTGCTGTCACCTGCTACTCTGACAATTTTATTTTTTTTTCAGTAAATCTACTCAGCAAACCTAGAAACGAGGGGGAAAATTTATAAATCTCACCTGAAGTGTTCAGAAATAAATTTTCTAGTGACTTTGGTACCTGAGCACGGTCTGGTACCCTGTGCTGTGCTGTGCTGAGCTGAGCTGTGCTGAGCTGAGCTGAGCTGAGCTGTGCTGAACTGTGCTGCTGGGAAGCCCGACTTGCCTCCTGGTGGAAGGTCTCATTACAGCAGCCAGACTTTCCAGCTCCAGGAGCTTTGCAAAAAGCGGGACGTGAGCTGCAAACGCCTCCAGAGGAGCCTGACAAGGATGGGCTGCCCGGAATGATGCTACCCCAGAGGTGAGGGCTGTGGGAATGGGATGTTGGGCATCTCCCGACATAGCAAAGCCCAAAGAAAACAAAATGAAAGACCCCACAGCCCTGGGAAGCAATGAGTATCTGCTTCATTAGTGATGCTGCAGGTCTCCCCACAGATCTCCTTTGAACAATGGAATATTACAGAATACTCTTACAACAGAAAAAAACAATTTAAAAAATGCTTATGTGCTTTTATCCTGCTGAGTGGGGGCTGCACCAAGCCCACAGGCTCTGAGGAAGGCTGTGTTTGGACTTCAGTGCCCAGTTGAACTTGCAGATTAACTCATAGGAAAGTTCACATGATGTTCAACCAGCTGGAAGCCTTTGAAATCCGTTTTTTTAAGCGATGAGAGCAGAGGTTTTCCTTCCTGCACCACAGGCAGAGCTGTGCACCCATCCTCCTGTCCCTGCTTCTTGGTGATTCCCCTCTTTCACTGACCTCTCCTTGCAGTAAGGTCTTGTCTCTTCTTTGCTTTTCGCTTGGTTTGAGGTTTTTAGAATGAAACAAACTAAATCTCTGTCCTGGAGAGAACTTTAAATGTTTGGTAACTGCTGATATCCATCAAACTCTACCCAATCCATGATTGTTGCTGCCTGTCTGCCTCTCCATCCCTGGAAGGGCAGGGAGCAGGGATCTGCCTTGCACGGAGCCACTCTCCAAACAAACACCAAATCAGGGCAATGTGGCCCCCTCATTAGCAGTCAAACATCAAGGACCTTCATGCAGCAAAATTAACTATTTTTTGTAGGATGTTTAACGAAAGAAGAGATACTAATGAGGTTAGTTAAAGGGTGGCCCTCTTTCATTAGCTCTGCTGGGCTAAGTCTGCCAGTGAGGAACTATCAAGAAGATTGCTTTTTTTAATTACTCTGTTAATTGATATAAAACAAAAAGGACGCAGATTAGTTGCATGCAATTAGCAAATTAATTCTTGGCAATTACAGACTTAATAATGGAGTACTTTTGCTGCTGTGTGTTGGATTCTGTGGCCTATATTCATTGCCTCTATGAGCTGAATAATTTTTTTTTTCTTTTTGTAAAAGAACAAGAGTTAAATATAGACATGTACACATTTCCTTGGAGTTCTCTCAATAGAATGATGAGGAAGATAAAGTGCATTTTTCATCTTTGACACAGCAGTGCCTCACAGCATCTGTATTGTTGACACTGAAGCCTAAGGTGATGTGTAAGACAGCTCTGCCTTCTCGCCTGGTTCTGACTCCTGTGCTTGTGAGCTCAGTGAGACAAGTTAGGCACAAGTTTCAGTGAAATCTGAATGGGGCCAATGGGCAGGAATTTTGGAAATCAGGTCCTTAGGGTCTAACCTCAATTAGGACTCTTCCCAGGCTGCAGCGCTCTGGAGGATCAAGTAGGCTGAAAAACACCTCAATTCTCCTTGAAAAGTCACAGCTTTGAGGCGGTTGCTGTTGAATGCTTACAGCAGAGCAATGATGATGGCAAATTCCCTTTGGAATGCAGGGCTGTCCCCTGGCAGTGGGATGCTCTTCCCAGTCCCAGACACCGGAGGAGGAGTTTGAGGGCTGGTGGACTGTGAAGCCTCTAGTTGCTTTCATCTCTCCTCTACTCTCTTCTCCTTTTCTTTCCAAATGAACTTGCAGAGAAGACAATGATCACGTCCATTGCTTTGCTCATATTGCTTTCCAGTATTTTTATTTTTCTCCAGACTGAGTCCATGTGTTTTTGCAGGCTGGTAGCAGGCAAGCAGGCACTGGGGGCAGGAAGGGTCTTGGCAATAAGGCACCCACACACACAGAAGGAGAAGCACATGGAAATGTTAAACCCAGAGAAGTTTGAAGGGGAAAAGGGATTTTCTCACTGATTTCAGTCTGCTGGGGATTCTCATTCTGGTCTATATTTGGCGAGAACCTAGCATAGCAAAGGTGCCTGACAGACCTCCTGCTCCTTCTTTTTTTTTCAGTCAAATCAGGATTAGCATTAGGGATTCTTTATTTGGATTGGGAAATGTCAGTGAGGCTGTCTGGCAGCACAGGTTACTGAAAGGCAGTGAACAAAGTTTACATCCAGTGATATTAATTTACACCCTGCAGTGGTGGCTGTGTGTTCCATGTTTCCAACCTTTCCTGGGTGTGTCAGTTCCTCTGGTCACTGTCAAGGACTCAAAAGTGTTGAGACACCTTATTCTGCTGGATAATTGCTCTGATTCCATAGATTAAATCAGTGAAAATAGGCCCTGAAGACTTTATTAGTGCATCTATTTCTTCCTGTACAAACCCTCCTCTTGTGAAGGGAGGGGAATGAGACCCTCAGCAGGCAAAGGCCATGCAGGGGTGTGTGGGCACAGGGAATCTCTCAGGGAGCAAACAGCCTTGCAGGGTTTCACTGCAGGAGCACAAGGCTTCCTGCAGCCATGCATCTCCCTTCAGCTATTCCAGAGCTTCCCAGGCTGAAATTTGCCTTTAAATCCCCGTTTGCAGAATACCTATTTAATTTCATTGTTACTTTTCAGCTCATAGTAACAACGTTGGTTTTTTCCTTTAACCCACTCCTTTTGCTGTTAGCTACCAGGAGCTTTTGACAAGAATACATATTTTTCACGCATGCAAACCAGCCTGTTTCCATCTCACTTCTTCTAAAAACTTTTGGCTACCTTTTAAACCTAAAAATATTGGACCCACCCAAAGTGACTCTCAGGCAAGCGAGATCGTTTGATGCATCCAATGTTTTCCTTCACATGAGTTCTCAGTATTGACAGGGAGGAAAAAACTGTGAAGGGAATAGATCAGGCTTGCTCTTAAAGATCTTTTAAAGAAGAAAATAAGCAGCAGCCAATAATTAGATTGTTTTCTTCCAGCGCCCAAGCCCAGAGTTTATTTGCAAAGCAGTTTCTCACAGAGTGGTTTAGCAATGAATTGCTGATGAGGTTGGGCACAAAGAAGGGGCTGAAGCACCTGCAGAGAGGCAGAGGTTGGCAAGGTTGGCAGCACAAGGATGTGGATGTAGCCTGAGGATCAGACCCTGCCCCATTCCCCACTCCAGCCAGTCTCTCCAACCTGGAGCAGGTTGTGACCCTCAGCATTTTGTTTCCCTACTGATGCAGAACCCCAGATCAGAGGCTTTCAAAGCCATAAAAAACCTCCACTGAAAATTCAGCCATGACTGAGGTGCAGAGAGAGCACAGGACTGAGCTGGTGCCTGGCCCTGAGTGTTCCTGGAGAAATTGCTTCAGGCAGAGGCACCAATGCCACCCAGCCTGTCTGTCCTTCCCCCAGTGCTAATGTCTTTCCCCTTCACCTGGAATTCCATACTTTGGAGGCTGCTGGGTAAGGGATTTTGGGGATTCAGCCATGCAGGAAGGCAATTTGCTGCCTCCTGCTTTAATTTGGGACCATTTTATCTTCCCTCTTCTCACTTGTCTTTAGTGCCCAGCAAAGCCCAGATTTTGCTTGGGATAAATTCCTTCCGATTTATCCAGGGTTCCAAGGTGAATTATTCCATGTAAATGTCCTCTTTTCACCACTATTCCTTTCCTGCAAAACATGTGCCTTGCTTTAATTTTTTTTTCCTTACATGAGATATCTTGTTTATTTTTTCCCCCCGTCTTTTCTCTGTCCTTGCTGTGGCTGCCTCTCCTGCTGGTGCTGCATTGCTGGTTACCAGAGAAATGGTTTTCTATCACTTTTATTGTAATTTATTGATTTTTTTCCCCCACCTTTACGAGCCCAGAACCTTTTCCTTCTACCAAACGAGGCACCAGGCATTAACAACACACTGCATGCAACTTAAAGAGTCAAAATTTTAAAGAGAGTTGAAGGGAGGAGGGCATGCCCATGTCACACACAGTCAGTGGGAACATGAGAGGGCCTGAGCCACAAAACAGAAGCCAGCAGCATTATCTGTCTGACTTCTCCCTCTCCTCCCACACACTGGGGACATTTTTTCTCACACTTCTGAGGGGTTTCTGCCTCCTCTGCTACCTGGCTCCATAGGCAGCAGTCTGCCTGTTCGCCTCTCCGTGTGTAAATGGGCTGTGATTTGTTGGATTCAATCACTGCTTCCTCTCCAGAGGCTCTGGGAAGGAAAGCCACGAGCATTAACTTCAAGGAGGTTGCACCATCTTGTCTGCTCCTGATGTAACTCCCTCCTGGCCAATGCTCACAGTCCTTGGGGAGAACTTTAATTGTTATTTTCAAGGAATCTCTACGGAGCTGGAGGGATTTCTTTCCCCTCCAGCTCTTCCTCAGTGTACCAAGAAGCTATATCCCCCTTTCCCTGACCTATTTGATTTTCACTCCCCATTCTGAATTGCAATCCCCACACCTGCCAAGGTCTCCATGCAATGCTGTAGGAGGGCACAATTTTCTCTATTATCGTTACTTGTAGTCCTGGCTGTCTGACATTACATTTTCTCCAACAAATCCCATTGGCTTCAGAGTTGCATGGATAGAGATCTTATAAAAACCAGATTTTAGGGGACTAATGTGTGCTAAATCTGCTTCTGAGCTGATCCTTTGTTTTCAGAGACCTCAATTTCTAGAAAACATGGCACATGGACTGGACAGAACCTTGCTACAGTGCAAAATATGTTTGGCATTAATTTAAATGAGAAGCATAAAATTTATTCAAATATCTCAGTGGATGGTGTCACCTTTTTACCCAGCTGCAAACCCACAGGTCCCTCCAGCCACTCTCCCCTCCCACCTCCAGTGTCTTGACACAACATCACCTATGTGTGCAGCAAAAAAGGAATTGCTCAATAATGTCTAGGACAAAAGTCTTCCATATGGAGTTTTTTGAGGTTTTCGGTTGAGAAAACCCCTTGTGGAACAAAGTGTTGCTCTTGGGCTGAGTCTCCTCAGCACTGTCATAGTAACAATTATTTATGTGTTGTTTTTTCCAGGTTTTCTTTTTTTCCTCTGACTGAAGGACTAAAAAATAAAAACAAAAACACGAGCCAACATTTAAAGTATCAGCATCTTTTCCTGCAGATTTATTTTTTCACATACACAAACCTTCAGAGACAGAGAGATGCATTTGCCAGCTCATAAAGATATACATTAGCCTTCATAAGTATAGGTTCAAGAAGTTGTGTTGGATCCTCCAAGTTTTTCTTACACCTACGACCATATTTCATCAATAAATTTGCTATCTAGACAGTACACAAAACTAAAATTGGACCAGCAGCTGACAGCCTGGGGACTGAGCTAGGGACTGTCAGAGCTGGCAGTGTTTGCTAATTGAGTTAAAAGAAAAGAGATCCTTTTTCTTGACTGGGAGAGTCTGTCACATTTTCTGGGGTTATGGAAAAAGGGGACACACACACACACACACACACACACACACACACACACGCAGACCCCAAACATTTGCCAAAGGGTCTCTTTGTAATCAGCAAGACCGGCTCGGATTCAGGTACCCGAAAGCTCTCCTGGTTCAGAGTGTTGTTTGCTTTTTCACAGTCAATAGGCAATCGTAGATGACAACAAAATATTGGATCTTGCCTGCAGGGCCGTGGAGCCTTTTTCTTTAATGTGCCAGCACTGAGAAAGAAACTTCCACAAGTTGTGCAAATCACTGCTGGTCAAACGAAAACTTCGCTGTAGCATGAAATGCGAAGTGGCACCTTAGATACAACTAATGGAGCTATCATGGGCCTAAGAGTAACTCTCAGGGCACCTCAAAGGGATTTGTTTCTTCCCTTTCAGCGTCCCTGTCTTGCAGGGACATTTTTCATTGCCTGTCTCTGAGTCCCCACTTGTGCTCGTTGTTAATCATCAGGCGCTGGGACTCGCGGGCACGTGGGAGCGTGCTTGGAGGGAGCCTGGACAATGCATCATCTCAGGTGGGGATAATCCTCAGCTCCTTACGACCTTGGGTTTGCTGCAGGGAAAAACACTGTGCAGGAGGGTTTGGGGATCTGCTCTTGGCAGCAGAGTTCAGCTCAGGCAAGGGATGGGGAGTGCTGGAGCAGCCTCTGCCTCTGAACCCGGGGCAAAGGATGGAGTCCAGCCACGCTCCCACATCCAGATCCAGACTGCTCCAAAAACGGTGGATGTGGCATGACAAGCTCACAGCTCATCTTTAATATGCCAGAAGCCCCTTCATAAGGAGAAGAACCTGATTGTGGGAATGGAAGCGGAAACATCATTACGTTTTCAGAGTAATGAGCTTGGCCCCCACCCTGTAGCTAATTAAAACTGTGGAAGTCTTATTTCAACTGTAATCAACCTAAATCTTAGCTACAAGCACAGCAAATTTTTTTTTTTCAGTGTATATGGCTTTGCTTTTTCATTGGTAAGTGAGCAGGGGAGGAGGCAGTGTCTTTTCCCCCATGGCAGGAGCATTTTGAGCTTATTCCTTGACCGTGCAGGGGATGTGGTTCCTGCAGGGACAAGCACAGCCCTTCTGTGTTTATTTAGAGACAGTTACCAAACACAGAGATATTTCAGTGCTTGGGGCTTTCAGCCTGATCTAGAATGAGCAGGTATCTTAAAAGTAATAATCAAAAAGATAGAAAAACAAGTAACTCTTCTCTCTTGAGCTTCAAATACGAATTGGTTCAAATTTTAGGTGCGTTGTTTCTTACTTCATCCGTGCTGCCTGCTCTCCCCAGCTGAGCCCCATTAATGCAGAGATTGAGATCCCCTTCCCAGCATCTCTAAATGGATGAAGGAATCCTCCTGAGGCAAACACGAGGTGAAGATGTGTAAGAAAAACCTCAATTTAGTATTCTAATAAGAATTAGGCATCCAGATTTCTTTAACAGCTTTGCAATATCAGACGTGAAGCACAAAGGGATCTTCTCCCTAGCTCAGGGGCATGACACACTCTGTGGACCACGCACACAAGAACTGCTCTGGCCTTCCCCACTCTCAGCAAATTATGGTTTCCTACTTCAAAAGCTCTGAATTATATTTGTATCATGAAATGCAGAATTGTGGAAAAAAAATTCCTGATCCTTCAGAAAGCTGCAGTCCTGGCAGGCAGGCAGATGCTGCATGTGCTAATAGTGAAAATACAGAGAGACATTTCCCTGCTTGGTTTTCTTTTTGGTGGGGGGGGGAAAGGGCACATTCAAAACACTGAGCACACAAATGTGTGCACACAAAAAACCCTCCAGCCTCTGCACATGTATTCACCAGGGGTTCAAATTAAACTCCAAATCGTGCAACCGTGATCTGTATAGATTAGAAGTGGGCTTAGATTGCAATTAAGTCAAGGGAAGTCAAGAGCTTAGATAACGATTATCATTTTTTCCTATTTGGAAGAACCAATTGGAAAAAAAAAAAAGAAATAAAAAGAAGATTAAAATACAGTATATCTGTGCACATGCACTGATAAATTGTCATTAAACAGTTCCTTCCTTACTGTCTAAATGGAGATACTATGAAATATTTGTAATTAGCAACACAATTTATTAAAGCTGCCCTATCTTGGCTTGGTGCTGTTTCACAATCAAATGCAGTTTGGGATTTTGCAGCCAACCATTTTTTAATCACCGGAGCACTTCATTTTTAGTAAATCCAACCCTAATTTTTGTTATCCCCTGCTGGGCTTTACTTGAAAAAAAAAAAAAAAAAGTTTAATTTGGTTGAGATCCCCTCAAAATCATCTCTGCTTAATGCCTCCCAGCCTTCTGCAGTCTGTCTGCCCGTTTTGTACAAAACACACACGCAAGCAGTAATCAGCAGCTATACCCCAGCCTTGCATTAAATGTCAGTTTTGTGCTTTGAGATTTTTCATGTGCTTTTTGAAAAGCAGGGTGTAGCAGGATGCAGCCCACATAGAAAAAAAAAAAAAAGAAAAAACAGAGAGAGAGATACAGCAGAAAAATAGTGTTCATTATCGGGGAGAAGTAAGTAAATGATAAGAAATGATTTAGAGATCCGGAATGTAAAATGCATGATGCAAACGTTCAGAAATGAACTGCTCCTACACTATTAGGAGTTGAAGGTCATGCCACATGTCATTGGAAAGGTAATTTTCTCTAGATTTTGAAATAGGATCTCAGATTTGACCTATGCCCTCTGTGTCCAGAACATCTGGGCATCCTTAATGCATCTATTTCTTTTCCTTTTTTCCTTTTTTCCTTTGTTCCCACAGCAGGAGGAGAGTCCCTAGTTTGGAAGGAAGAGAAAAAGAATGGCCAGATTTCAGTTTTAGCCTTGTTGTGGACTTGTAGGAGACCCTGGAGAAGTCATTCCATGCCTTTTGGTTTCCTCTTGTCAGTAAGACGGATTTGGTATAGAAATGCCCAGATAGCTCATGCTTAGGTCTCAGTATTTGATTAATTAATGCTTGTGAGTAATTTTGTGATGGTCACATGAATTAAGTTATCCACAGCACTTTCAGATGTGCTTCCATTGCTTTAACAGCTTTGAGAATGAGATTTGTTTCCCATAAACAAGATACCTTTATCCGTATCAATAGGTATCTAAGTGTGATTCCACAGAGTGCAAAATTAATGACTTAAATACTTCTATCAGATATTTTTCACTACCTTTTAAAACAGATTTAAAATTTCCTTCTCTTAAATCTTTTTATACTGGGCTCAGCTAGAAATCCAAATGTTTAGTGCATCTGGAAGCCAAAACATCAAAAAATATAGTCCTCTTGGAGATATAGGTGCTTATGTGCTTCAGTTTCCCTCATCTTTAGGCTGGGAAAAGTGAGGTTTATCTATAGAGACTAAAGGAGGAAGGGAAGCAGAAAAGCTTCCAGACAGTGCCTCCAGACAGCTTTCCTCAATATTTCGAGACAGCCTCTCCACGCAAGACACAATTTCTGTTCTGTGCAAAAATCTGACTCTTCAGCCTACTTGGCTTCCTGATTTCCAGGGAAATCTTCAAACACCAGAGGCCAAAATTGCTCCAAGGCTCAAATTAAAATCCTTTTCCTCCAAAAACTAAAAGCTCAGTTCACAGTCTTAGCAGTGCTGCAGTGTAAGGAGAGTGAACATCCATAAATAAATGTTTTCCCAAGGGTAACTGCAGTGTTTGAGAGGAGGGTGCTCGCCCTGCCGGTGCTGGGCATTTGCACTGTCACTGGTGAATGAAGTCAGAGACTAAAATCAGACCTAAAATCGTTGGTGCTTCAAATCTGCTTCAGCATCAGCCTCATCAGGGTCCTGTCTGCAGCAGGAGGATGCTCTGCTCCTCTGGGATGCTCCTCCCGTGGCAGCCTGGGCTGCTCTGCTCAGCTGCTGCCCCTTCAATTCTCCTTTCTGTTTATCTTCTCCTTGTGAATGCAGCCCAGCTAATCAGCCTGATGGCCAGGATGCCTGTCGGAAAACATCTAAAAGGATTTAAATCCCTCTCCCTCCTTCAGGAAAGCTTTTCCCTGCAGTGGGAAAAGAGTTGGTGGTTCTGGAAAAGAGCAGGGAGATGGGTACTCAGGGGCAGAGCAGTTCTTTGCAGACATGGACTTGGGGTTCACATCAAATTCCCAGCTAAACATCCTGTCTAAGGTGAACCTAAAAACAAAGTCATCTTGCAAATGGTTCCCCCAGCAGGTTGAGACATGCTGTTGAGGATAATGTGAACTCCCTGCAGTCTCAGAGAGACAGGGAGAAAGCAGCTTATTTCCATATCTTAATTAAAATTTCCATTAATCCCATCTGAGGCTTCATAACTTCAAAAACTTGGACAAAAAAACCCCAACACTTATTTCTGATAAATATTTTAGACTAATTGTTCGGAGGTAGCAGACATCTCTGGCTGGTGAATATCAACGAGCCGTGGGTGCTGCCGGCTGTTTAAAGGGAACCACGAGGGTTTTGTTTGTTTGTCCTCTGAAAATTACTGAACGTCTCAAATGCCAGAGATAGGAGAGACGGAAAACAAATGTGCTGGGCTGAGCAGGGCAGCTGTAGCTCCTGTTTGGAGGTTGTTTTTGTGCCTTGCAGGCTCCTTCCTGAAGGCTCAGAGCCCAGAGATTCCAGAACCACGGGCGCTGCTGGGCAGAGGAGCTGCTGGCTCAGGACACCATCTCTTAATCGTGCTCTGTCTTTATCCTCCAACTCTGCAGGGTGTTTCTACAAAAAGTGATGAGAATCAGGAGCTTAAAAGTAAAACACAGTTTCCCCAACCAGACTCTGAGCCTACAGGAACTGCTTTTTGAAGGGAGATGTGGACCTGTGGTGTAGAGGTGTTGATGTCAGTGGAGAAGGTGAACGTTCAGAACGTGACCTGGCATTGCCTTCCTCTTCTGCCCATCCCAGAGTCATGGGCTGCTGCTTTTCCTTACATGCAAGGCCTCCATGTAGGATGGAAAAGTCACCATTCCACTGGACAACCATGAGGAACCAAGAAAAGGTCATGATTTTTCCCTCTGTGGAAGGACATAGGGTTTCTCCCTCTTTAAACGAAGATCACAAGCAATATTTATTCACACTCTGCCTCACTTCCACCAATTTTTCCATCTTCCCATAGCTCCCGCTGCTTCTCCAGCAGTGACCAAAAAGACATTCCTAAAGAACCAGAAAAAAACCACAATTAAAGGCAGTTTCAGCCACTTGCCTGGCCACAGAAGATGGCTGAGAAATAGCAAGATTTAGAATGGTGAGAAAAAAAAGCACAATCAAGTTTTTCCTTTGCTGTTTAAAATCATGCTTCTGCCCCATTCCTGGGGGATGATCACCAAGGTCTTGAATGCCCCTTTTGCAGAATGCTGAGATCACCAGAGCCCAAAGCTCATCTCTTAAAACACCACTTCTGCCTCTCCCTCCTTTCTTTGCTTCCAAAAATTGGCATTGGTTTGGGATAAGGAAATATTGATCTAGGTTTTGTGGAGTGGAGGCAGGTTTGGAGATAGCACAAAAGGTATTAGGTTTGGGCTCTTTCTCCCATACCATTCAGCTTTGTAGACAGTTTAACAAATGAGCTCAATGATCTTTCACTTAATTTTAAATGCTGTTAATTTAATCCATGGAAAGAAGCATTTTTTACTGTTTGAATGCATGCAGGGGTAAGCAAAAGGCTTTCACATTTCTGTTGAGCACCAGGGTGTATTTGGGGATGCAGAGATAGGACTCTCCATGACTATTTAGTGGCTTTTCATGCACAAAGGTGAGAAATGAAGCAGGTAACAAAGCTGAAGTGGGAGGGATGAGGTGGAAAACAGAGCAAATCTTCATCTGGGGCAGGGCTGGGAATTTGTGTCCATGCTGCTGTTGGGGTGCAGAGCTGTGAAAGGACACAGCTCCTCTCTGGCTTTGCACTCCTCGTGCCAGTGGCAGCCACGGAGAGCATCAGCCCTAACTAAACCCCAGCACTGAGCCCAGGGTCCCAGAGGTGACATCCTGGGGATGAACTGAGCGCTGAGCATGGCAAACTGCAAGGGACCTGCTGGCAGGTTCTCCGTGGTCACAGATCACCTCTGAGTGACAGAAAATTGGACACACGTCACAAGGAAGGCAGGAAAGAGCTTTGGGGAAGGGGGAGGAAGGGGAGAAAGCAACCATTCCTAAAATGAGCCTAAAATCTGCCTGGTTGCTAGGGAAGTGGGACTCCTGGTAAGTCATTTCAATTTGTACCTATATTTATAACAGTATGAAGATACGTTTTATAATCTGTGTAATAAAGAACCTCATCAGCAACTTCTCAAAGAAACTTGTTATTACAGAGAATGACACTCTAATTGCCTCCAGACATTTAGCTTGTCTAGTGAGTGAAGTAACCTGATAAGCTATTGAGCTATTAAGTGATGTAGAATCAATTAATGTAGTTAGATAAGAAAGTAATACCCTACCTAGGTTAACTAAGTAGTACGTGTCAAACGAGTCACTATTAATTCAGGTCCAGAACAGCACAGTAGACCCATATAATTCTCAGTAACCTTCATGAAATTGGGGGGGATTGCATTTTGACCAAAGAAAACTTGTTTTTCAAAGATTTTTTTTTTTTTTTTTTTTTTTTTTTTTTTTTTTTTTTTTTTTTTGTGGGGGAAAAAAAAAATATAGGATTCATTACCAAGCTTATTTTTTCCAGTAGTATTCCCCACAAATTTAAAACATAAATAACTGAATAGCTGTGCTGCAGAGATGGCTGAAGTGTAGGGATGGATTCTTTCGAGTTTTGGGAAGAGAGGGAGACACAGAGGGAACACACCTTGAATTTCCACACCAGCCTGGGGACACAAACAGGAGCTGGGTAAATGATTGGAGTTGCTCGTGTCCCCTGGTGCAGACTCACACACACACAGCCTGGAGAGCAGCACAGAACCATTAGTGCCTCAATATCCTTTCAGCCTGCAGCACCCCGGGCTGCTGGAGCTGGGCTGTCAGCGAGTGGGGCTGACACAGGGACAAGGTGACAGATGGGGAAGGGTCGCCCTGCCTTGTGTAGATACAAGCAAGAAACGTGTGAGGCCCGAGTTCCAGCTCCAGTTAATTTTGTCCCTGTCTGATCTAGCTCCGGGTGTGATTATCTGGAGTGTGTTATAGCAGAGGAGAGGAGAATGGGTGAGAAATTATCATCCTGTCTGTCTCACCACTGCTGCAGGTTTCCTCTCCTGATATATTGTCTCTGTAGCTGGGGAGTGCAGAGGGAGGTTAATGAATCTTAAAACATTTGTAAGTGGCACAGTGTAGCTCCAAGCAAGCCGGGATACTCGGGGAAAGTCTGCATTGCTGTGCTAATGTGCTGCTCAACAAGAGCTAATTAGCCCTACCTGGGAGCACAGAGCACCGGGGGACACGGTGGCACTGCCAGCTCGGGGGATGGCTGTGCTGCCTCCAGCCCTGCTGGCTCCACTCCTCTGCTTTGGACCCTTTCTTCCATCTCCTCGAGTTTTTGGAAAGAGATGTTTTCAGCTATGAAGGCTCGCCCAGGTCTCTTGCTGTAGGGGTTGTATCCAGCTGTCTGGTTATGCCCAGGATTTTATATAGATATATAAATATAAAATCACAGAATGTCCTGAGTTGGAAGGCACCCACACGGGTTCATTCCTTTCTGCAGTATTTGGAGACCCCTGTAATGTATGAGCCAGAGTTTAATACTAAACCCGGGAATATTTTGAGACTTTCTTTCAAGATCAGGTCCATCATGGAAAGCAGGTTGTTGAAGGGCTCAGAAGCAATGTGTCAGAGATGGGGCAACACCTCCAGGCACTCATGGGTCTGTTGGCATTAATGTGACCTGCTGTGGTTAGATAACAAACTTACTTAAAGATCTTCATAAATCCTTGGAAGGGGTGTTTGCAACTTTGGAAGTCTGCAGTCCTTTGGAAATCCGGGCTTGTAGGGGAAATGAGAAACTCTTGCTGGAAGGTTTATTGCATATTGCATTGTGGAGGATATCAGACAGAAGAATATTTGGGAAAATATTACCATTAACACCCCTAAAATGTCGCATTACATGAGCTGCAACCACATGGAAAACTTGGTATTTCTTCTGTGAAGGACCACAGCAGTCCCCTGTGGACCACAGGGCAGCAGTAAAAGACCAATCAGCTGAGGGAAATGCAGAAAAATAAATATATCAGTAGTGAAGGTTTCAGTGCTTCCTCTGAGCATTTAGATGTGGTACAGGACTGGAAATTTTGTTTCTGATCTTCTTTAAACACGAACAACCCAGAGCCATCTGAGCTGATTTGCTTAATGTGCTGTTCAGCATTCACAGCATAAATTGAATTGTTAGCCTCTCTGTCTGTGCATTTGAATGTTTTGATTCTAATATTACCAGCAGAGCAACCTTCCCTAACTGGATTGTTCTCACAAGTAATGTTGATGCTTTGCACTCCCACTCAATTGATGTCATTGGGGCTACTGACAAGAAGGTGCCTGTTAGAGAGAACAGGCTGAGATCAGATAAGAGCAGAGAGTGACAAATCAGAAATATCTCATTTTTCATCAATGTCCTTTATTTCAATTTTTTTTTTTCCTACCAGTTCCTAGTTATTCACTTCTGGCAGGGATGGGCTTGCAGATGCTTTACCCCACAGCTAAAGCTGCTGAGGACCCGACTGGGATGTGTCTACACTTTCCCCCAGTGCAGAAATGTCCATCAGGAAGGGTTTGCAGCTGAGCATCTGCCCCATGACACTCGTGTGTCTGCACAAGGCTTGTGTGCAATGCTGGGAGAGAACCCAGCTCTCCCTGTGCCAGTGGGTGCAGATTGTCCACAGTGCTGGAAAACTGCATTTTCTGGGCTGGCTGAACTTCTCCCAAGTCATTTCCAGGCTCATATGGAACCACTGTAGCTCTGAGATATTTAGATATTTATGTATCAGTACAGTTGACTCGAAATTCCAAAGCAACATGCAGCATCTTGACACCTGTGAAATCCAGGAGAGGAATTAAAGGCAGGAGTTGTTTGAGAAGTTTGAGTCTGCAAGACCTCGTGGAGCTGATGCTTTAGTGCTGCTGTGGGAAGAGGCATCCCCAGGCGTGTGTCTGCTGCAGATATCAGCACAAAGCTGAGCCTCTGTGAGCTGGACCTTGGTTCCAAACCCAACAGACACCAACAGGGACCAGAGCCCCGGGGAGGAGAAGTGGCAGCACCACCATCTCCATCAAAAGAACAAGATATGCAAAAGTTGTAGAAAACACCATGGAAGTCTAAGCATGGGGTTTGGGATATAGCAGAAGTGAATTCGTCACTGCTAGATCCCAGCAAAGTCTCTTACCAGAGAAAGGGAGAGGCAAGGTTCCTCTCTGGGATCCTTCTGTGTTGTGACCTGTGGTTTTCAGTCCTTTCCAGAGTTTGATGTTTCATACGTAGACAGTTGCCAGGGGAAATTTTGCTTACACTGTAATTTTCCATTTGCTGCTAGACTTCAGACAGATGAGTGCAAACTGTTCTCTCTGCAACTCAGGAGATAATTTTGCAGTCAGTGTGAACACTGTGAACCTTTTAATTTTTTTTTTTTTCTCTAATAACAGTTTGGCAAATCAAAGTGTCTCTTCATTTAGGCAGGAAAAGCACCTGGGAGCCATGCAAAAAAAATACACAAGCTTAGATCTGGACTCTGAGCTGGCTGTATCTCAGATTAGATATTCTCAGTGATTAGAGGTATTGAACATTTTCCATTTTATCTTGTCTGCATTGAAGGAGAAGCATCGAGGGTGACTTTGGAGGGAAGGAACTAACACACACACACACACACAAGCAGTTTCTAAGTACTTTTATTTACACAAATTCCTTTGCCTATTTTCCAGCATCATAACACAGTGGTCTTCCAGATAAATTCAGAAATCTGGCCACTACTGAGAGGCTAAATGAGGAAACAATGAGAAAGTGAATATTTGTGCTTTGCATGGCAGAAGTTAGGGAGACGTGATTGCATTTCTTGCCTTTCAAATAAGTTCCATTTTAAGCCAAGAGACCTAATGGTGGGACACCAAGTAAGAGAGGAGGATTTTTCCAGAGAATAATTTTTAATTAGTTCAAAAAACTGGTAAATTTTTAGACAGTCATCCAGATTGAGTTATCCACAGTAAATAACAGAAATAAACTCTCCCCTCTGTTCTTGTCTTGCACATATCCAGGCACATGCGAGCCCAGGTTAGCAAAGCCACACTTTCTTTTGTTCTCTTTGTTCCCTTTGTTCACTGTGCAGTAATGAAAAATGACAGCCATATTTATTGTAACATTCCTCCAGGAATGCAGAGATAATTACCTGCCCTTAGCATGGGAGAGGAGAACGAGCATGAGCTCCATCTCCTTCCAGCTCCCAGGAATCCAACTGCGGTCTTGGCATGGAATGTGACTGGAAGATGTTGGGAGCAGAGATCTACTGCCTTGGTTTTAGGGTTCATTTTTTTTGTCTCTTGCAAAACAACAGCTGAGAAGAGCTCGAACACCTCTGTGAAAAGGGGGTTGCTTTGTATTCCTCCTGTTTCCTCACCATTTCTAAGGGAAAGGCCTCTGTGTGTTCATTTGAAGTAGACTTGACTTTATTGATCAAAATGCTGTTTTCACGAGGCCTCCTGCATGGTCTGCCCAGACAGATCTGCCTTCAGCCCTGGCCACTTTAGGAGTGATTCTGCTTTTCATTAAAGAAACCCCAAACTTCTTTTAAGAGGGTATGTGTTGTTTCTGAGACATAGCAGGTTCATTGGCATTGAAAATGAAAGCCTCAAATCTAACAAAATAAAAAAAATCATTCGGTATGAGTAAATGTGAGCCCTCCTGTTCACCCTCCTGGTGTGTGTGTGGTGATGATCCACAGCCTGACCACGGGAATCAGGGAATCCCAGAATGGTGTGGGCTGGAAGGACCTTCAAACTCCTCTCATTCCAAGCCTCTTGCCATGGGCAGGGACATCTTCCACCAGACCAGGCTACTCCAAGCAACGTGAGCTGGAGCAGTTCCAGGGATGGGAAATGGACAATGATTCCCTTCCCAATGCATGGGTGGATGAGCTCTCCCTCCCTGAGATCAAGAGAACTCCCCTTCGCTTCCTTCCTCTGCTTGTTTGAGAAAACACCCTCAGATGAGCATGTGCCCAAGATCCAGTGCAGGAAAATGTGGGGAACTCTCTCACTTTTACTCTTTTGCTCAGCAAGAACGACCCATCCCAACAAGGTCTGTTCAGGAAACCAGGTGCAGTTTTTTATGATTATTTTCTTCTATTTGTTTCCATTTTATGAAAATTTGGAAATAAGACCTATTTAGCCTTCATAAGAAAAGTCTCTTCATATCTCAATATTTTTGTTCTCTGTCTTTATTTCCTCACTAGGTGGGATTTTTCAAGCTGCTCATTTTTTAAGTTATTCAAAATATAATCTGTATGATATATTAAAATATAATTAAAAGTGTTATCGTATTTGCAGCAGTGTGTTATGACTAGAGAGGTTTTACAAGAGCAAATATATTTTTTGCATTCTCTGCACAAGTGAGAGAGACCAACTGATTATTGGTGATCTTTTTTTACTGATAGGAAAGTGGGAACAAAAAGAGGGGGGACGGACTGTTGATGGTTCCAGGTGTTTTACCTTCACACCACATTCTGTATGTTCCAGAACATCTTGCAGTGGTACCAAACAAAAGGAGATAAAAATTAAGCTCACAGTCTGATTGCTCTGTTTCCCAGGTTGGGATAAGGAAGTTCTGGCATGGCAGCAGGGTGGGGAAGGGGATGGCCAAGGGATGCTGAGCTGTAGCTGATTCCCCTGACCTAATCCCCTGCCTGTGGAGAGCAGCAAAGCTGCTCCATGGCAGAGCAGCTGCTCTTGGTGGGAGCTCATGGAGCTGGGAAAGGCAGCCCTGCAAGTGGGAATGTATGGATTAGTGGGGCTGTGCATCCAGGGGAGTCCTTCTGGAGACCTTTCCAGGCTCAAAAGAAGCTCTTCACCTTTGCTACACAATCCAAGACTTCACCTTCCCTCACTGGGGTGCATGTGGGCTCTGACTGTGCCCTCATGGCCCCCTGTCAGCTGGATCTCTTTGCTGGGCATGGAGACTTGCAGGACACAAAGCCTAAACCAGGAAAAAAGGGTAGAAATTCTGTGGTTTGCAGCTGAACTCCCCAAATGTCTTCCCTTCTCTAGCCCATACCCAGAAGGGGTTGCACTGGAAGTGCTGCAAACCCATTTAGTCCTCAGTAGGCTATGGAGAGACGTAGGGTTCAGAAATGGGGGGTTTGGAGGATGAAGGATTAACTGGACAGTGCCATTGTGATGAGAGAGTAATTGAAAAATAATAAAAAATATTCTGTCCTATTATATTGCATTAATCGAAGTGCCCAAGTGCTTAAGGAACTTGATTATCCCTCTTCTCCTCTTTTTCTCTCTACCCTCAGGAACTACTTCTGCTCCTATGGCTCATATTTTCAACTGTCTTTAAATAAGTGTTTAATGGGATTTATAGAAACACCTGAGCAGGTTAGATAGGTTATAATTCCCACTGATTTCACTGACCTCTCTGCAGATGGGATACAGGCTCCTATAATGTACAGGCTTATTTGAAAATACCATTTCAGGTACGCTGGAAAATATTATTCTTATTAGATTTGTGGTTTAAATTCTGGGAGGTTCCATCAGAATGAGGCTGGTGCTTAGAAATATAAATAAAAACTAAAAACATATATTTGTGTTGGTACCTGCCTCTGTGTGTGTGTGTGTAGTCTTTATTGGTGGCAAAAACCTGGTGTCTGCTCTTTGGTTTTCCATTTTAGCTGGCCTATTATCAGAGATTTCTGGAGTGTGAGTTTCATAAGTAGAGGTTATCATACATTGCAGGCCATCTCTCCTGCTGGGGAGCAAAATGAAGGTTTGATAATGAGATCGCCCAAAGGCAGATAAGAGCTCCAGCTTGCTGAACAATCCCTCAAGGTTTCCTGTGATGGCAGAAAGGAGGGAATGCAATTTATTATCCCTCTCTCCTTGTACCTTCCCATTGTTCAAGAAGTCAAAGCAACAAAGTACGTGGGTTAAAAATAAATAAATTAATAACGAGAACAGGAGACCCTGTGTGTTGTTGTTTTGCTCTGAGGAAGGAGGTCTGTGATTTGCTCTAACACCAAGAAGAAAGTCTCTGAACTCCAAATCCTGAAATTCCATTTAATGGCCGGGCTCTCCCCTCTCTCCTCCTGCCTTCTTCCCGCTAGGATGGATATTCTAAAATGAGTCAAGTGCTTTATCTTGATAGAGGGTGGAGGATGGCTCTGTAACTGCTGCTGATAACCTCCCCATCTCCAATTCTGTGTGCTCTTCTTTCATGCTAAATGCTACAAAGTGCATTACAGGAAAGGGAAAGGTCAGATTTAAGCTGTAAAACGTGGAAGATTCGGAGCTGAAGTTGCCACATCATTAAGTCACAGCATCTTCATGCTTATGTTTTCTAGCACATATGGTATATAAAATCACCTGGTGTTTCACAGCCCTCTTAAATAATTAGGCACAACAGGGTTTGCTGGGTGACCACCTGGATGAAGTCAAAACAGTGGCATCTGCATCAACCAGATGGGAGTCTGCTCTTTGCTGCCATCAGGAAATGGACAGCCAACTTCCACTCGAGTGAACCAAAAGCTGCCTTCTCTGAGAAAGGAAAGGGAAAGGGCAGAGTAGGAGAGAGCAATAAACGTGTCTTGCTCCAATTTTCAGGTTACTGAGGCTCTACTGAAACCTCAAGGAGGAGATCCTGTCCCCAGCTGGAGAAGCAGCAGGGAGGAAGCGAGCTGGATTTGTACATCATCAGCAAACCACACACCTGGCAATGTACGTGGCAAGTTGAACAAAGGTTTGCATTTTTATTTGTTTTCCTCATTAAAAAAAAAAAGAAAATACAGTGAGAGAGGGAGAATATTAGCAATTTACTGTGAGGCTCCATTAGATCAAATCAGTGCCAATGATAGTCACTTATTTCCTCCATTTCATAATGATTTACTCTATAAATTAATGTCTGCCTATTTAAACACCCTCAGTGATTCAGTGCTGGGTGCCATGGCAATAAGTGACAGGGGCTGGGGCTGAACCAACCAGTCATGGGGCTCTTGGTGTTGTCATTATGTGCACTGGTAATGGGGGGCTACGTGGGCACACAGGCAGATATTATGCAAACATAGACTGACTTAAGTATCAATCTGTCACTGGTGTAACTCGTGGTAATGGCCCCACCAAAGTCATTACACAGGAATATGCATTACAGCATGTTAAACATCTGTCATGGGTGCAGCCTCAGAGAAGCCATGGGGAAGATGTAAGGAGGTGCCAACATCCAGATCTGGAGGATGCTCAGATGTAAGGGGTTTAATCCAGCAAAGCCCTAAAGGAATATTCCTTTTGCTCTCCCTTTCCACTCCAGAAAGATGAAGCTGGAAAAAAAAAATGTCACAGCTTTAAGAAGAGAAAAAAAATATATATATAAGAATAAAAGAGAATCCTCTTGAGCGTGAATGTGTGAAGCACAAGGAAGTTCACTGCAGCAGTTCAATTCCAACCTCTGCTTCACAGGCACAGGCACAAAAAGGGGTTTGGTGGGAGAGCCTCAGCCCAGCTGTACTACACAGCAGTTTTAGGATGTGATTTCTCCTCTTGTCACCCTTAGAAGTCACTCAGCCTGATTTTGTGGTACAGAAGTGGAAGGAGAAGGTGACTTCTGTGTCCCTCCTCAGCTGATCCCTGTCCTCTCCCTGGCACACCGGGGTGGTGTGTCAGCACATCCATGGCCCAGACCAGTCCTTTTCCCATCATAAATCAGCCCGATGCCTCACTGCCAGGAGCATTCATTCCCCACTTTTGCACTGGGTCTTCCCTCTTTCTGATGAGGAGCAGCCTGCTCAGGTCCAGGCAGGGTAAAATATCTCTGGACAATGCCGGTGACTCGGGATAACCTCTTTCCCTCTCCTGCATTTTTGGTTGCTTTTCAGAGCAGTGCTGCAGCACTGGCTCAGCGATGGAAGGCGGAGGGAGTGCCTGGCATGGCCAGGGGGATATTTCATCGCTCAGTGTGCAGACTTGGCTATTTTGTTAGCATAATATAGGTCCTCCAGCCAATCCAATGGATTAGAAAAGCACTCTGTTTAAAGGTTAAATAGCTGATACTGCATCAACATGTATGGGAGGTGACACACAAATCCAAAGCGATCCGCGGCGCTTGGCTCAGTCTCCAGCCAGCTCAGCGGTGTAGCCAAGGGTAAATGCAAGTGCACGGATTTCTAAAGGGAGTTTACCCACCACTTACTGCTCAGCCTGTGCACTCAGTGGTGCATTTACTCACTTTTTTTGTGTCCTAAAGCAGCACTGATACAGCTCACAGCATCCTCGAGCAGTTGTATAGAGGGTCAGGAGAGAGGCTTAATAGACTGAAGGTGCCTGAATGCAGTGTTACAGTAAGTAACCAAGCCCCGTAAAAAGAGAGACTGGTAAAAGAAAAAGCCCAGGGAACAAACACTGGATCTGTTGTGCTGTTACCATTTAACCTGCATTCACTGCCAATTGAAATGCACTTTACATTACTTCAGTCAGATACTTCAAAGGAAATCCTGGAGATGGGAGCACTTAAGCAAGAGCACTTCTGGTGGTAATGTGTGTATTTGAAAGCCTGGCAATTGGGAAGGTTGTGAATGCCTCAGCGTATCCAAATATAGCTGTAGCTTGTTATATGTAAATGGCAAGACTCATTCTGATATCCCTGCTCCTATCCTGCCCTTCCTTCCCTCAAAACAGTGTGATTCCTCCATCTGTCAGCATCTCCAGTATTTGTGTTTTCATGTAACAATGTTCGCCTGGGCACATTATTCCACACAGCAGCTCGGTGAGAAGAGCTGGTACAGTACCAAGTTATGAAAAACACAAAGGAGACGTTTGGGAATGGCTCTTCTAGGGAAATATTGCTACTTCTGTGGTACTGCCTGAGCCTTGCAGAGCCTAATGAAAGGCCACGAAAATTATCGGGAAAAGGTGTAAAACTAAAGCAGGTGAAACTCGTGGATGGAGGCTCCTCATCTCACTGTAATTAAATCCTCTTGAATGAGATCACCTCCACGGAGATCTACTGTGTTTTAATTTGCCTGGTCTGGGGATTGAGTCCATGTAGCTCCACAGTGTCCTGCAAGGTGGGGTGAGGGGTGTTCCACCCTCAGCTCCTCATGCCCTGACACTTGCACCAGGGCAGGAGAGCAGGCAGAACCAGCATCTGCAACAAACAGACTTGTGTGAAGTTTGCTGGGCCACAGTCCCTGTTCCCATCACACACTGGTACCTGCTGGGACTGGAGAGAGTGGGAGGGCTGCACAGAAAGGTGTGAGATGGCAACAGTGAGTCCCAAAGCACTGCCTGCTAACTGAACATCACCGAAGGGTAGATCTGCAGCACTTCACTCTGAAATATAAAAGATACAGGACCAAGAGACATACCAAGTACATCACATGGCCAGGGCTGCCTGTGACATGTTGGACAGCATGTGGATAAACCCCAGTGACCCAGGGAAAAATGTATCAGCCAAACTTTTCTGGTAAGCTTCCTGGAGAAATGCTATTCCTTCATGGCCCTTCTGCATCTGGGTGCAATCCAGTCTCTGTTGTCATGGTGGATGGGAATTTTAAGATAAGTTCCTTTTGTTTTCTTGGCAAGAAACCTCTCTTTTTGGAGTGGGTTCATAAAAGGTAGCTCCGAGTACCTGGCTGTAAAATAAGGGAGTTTGAAATCCTGGAGATGGGGAGAAGAGCCACAGCTGCTCTCTCTGCTCTCTTTCCCTCAACACAAATGGCAAGGCTGTGAGAACACACCGACCTTTATTGAACACTATTAAATGCCATGCAAATAAATAGCTAATTCTATTTAACAGCATTGCTGCATTTAGCTCACTGTGGCCACAGTCAGGCAAAACTCCCCTTTGCTGACCCAACCATGTGTTGACACATCCAGGGCTGTGATATGCAAAGGAAAGGTCCTGTCAGCTCCATCCCTGAGCAAGAATGGCTTCTCTGTCCCTCGGCAAGGATGTTTTCTTCTTGCTCCAAACTAATACATCCAATTTGGACGGACAGCTGACAGGCTGGTGCTGCTGCCTTTCTAAAAATCAGGGAGTGGGGAAGGTGGGAGGAAAGGTTCTGTGCCACCACTGTGTCTGGGATGGTTCCTTCTTTGCAGCAGGAAAATCAGAGCAGTGACTGTCCAGACAATGCACACAACAAACCTCATTCCAAACCAGGGATGTGCTCAGAGAGCAGCATCACTCAAAATTTATTGCAAACACTCTGACAGCTCCACCTCCTCTGGATTTTGCTCGACTTGCAAAGGCAGTTACAAAGACTCTGGTTCAGTCTCTGCTGATACTATCTGTGGATTTGGAGAGTATAATGACATCTATTTTGTGCCATTCACATGTTCATCCATAGGGCTGAAATCTCCCTCTTCTGGGAAAAGCCCTCCCCATCCCACATTTCACGCTGACGTCCTGGGCTGGAGTCTGATCAGCCTGTGGGTATGGCACAGCTCCAAGCTGCTCAGGTGGTTCTCTGGAGATTTGAGCTGCTAAATATAAAATTTAAAAAGCCTCTTCTGAGCATGTGCAAATAGTAATTTCACAAATGCATTCAGCACGGCCAAATTTGAACAGATTTTTATGGGAACTTCAAAAGGCATATTCCCAGCATAAAATCCTTCCACATCCCCCTGTAATAGTCAAAAATTGAACAGAGCAGATTGCTCTTCATTCTTTCTTTTTTTTTTTTCCTCAGAAACCTCTAATGACTATTACATAATTTTTTTTCAACATTTTCCATCAGAAAATTTCAGACCAAACCACAAAATCTCAATAAAGACAACCAGAAAAGTCATCCTGGTTTAAAGACATTTTTCTCCAAAGACCTGGCTAATGTATTATCCCCTTCTGCTTCCCTCACAGAGTTCCTACATGAGGTTCTAACATTTTTGGAGTCATTAATAGATGCAAGCTGCCCATTTTGGGGAGATACCCTGGAATTTGACCTTAGAGGGGTGCTGAGCTCCCCCAGCTGCTTGCAGGGAGTGAAACAGAGCAAACAGCCCAGGGCATGAGATACCCAGCCCTGCATCATCACAATTTGGGCTCTGAAATTACTGCACTTGGGAGAGCTCCTGTTTGTGACTCAATGCTTCCCTCTGTAAGGTGGCAAGAATATCACCCTCCTCCTAAATTAATTCTAAACTTATGAATTCCATAGGCCTCCAGAGCAGTGTTTGAGCAGTTTTCTGGAATTGAAATATCAAGCAGTTGCTCTTTAGAGGAGCTCTTTGCAGGTGTACTTTGTGCACATGGACACTTCAGGGAAGAAAGGCATGTGAATATTTAGCTTAAAGATCACAAACTCATGTATATCCCCAAAGGAATCAAACCGAAATTGTTCAGGTAAATTTAATTTGACATTTCCAAGCTACCCAAACCTTGCCTATTTAACATCTTTATGCTCCAGAGTCTCCCTGAATCCCGGATTTTAGTGTCCCAGCTTCAGAAAGGACAGTGGTATTGTGTTGTTCCAGGACTAACAACCCATCTTCGTGGTCCTCCCTCCTCCTCCTCCAGCTGGATCATGTTCTTGGGAGAGTTTCCTATTAAAACTCCCCAAAGGGACACCCTTGACTCTGGCCATTCCTGATGTTGTGAGCAGCACTAAGCTCTCTCACCAGCTTCATAATTTTTTCCCCCTCCTTTCACTATCTCAGCTTCAAAGAACCATTTCATCCTTATCTCAAACCAGAGGGCTGCATTAAGGCAGGCTTGCTCCCTGTGCCCAGGGCCAGCACAGCCACCAGCCTTTCTTTCCAGCTGGTCCCCAAGGCTGTGGTTTGAGCGTGGCCAATGTGGGGAACATCCCACAGTTAGTCTGGTTTCCCCCTGCTCCCACATGCTCATTGAGCATTCCCTGTTCTGAATACACTCCAGCAGAGCCAGCTGGATCCTGACCTGGAGCCCTACACCTGGCTCAGAGTGGAAAACAATCCTCCAAAACCTCTTTAGCGTGATCAGAACTATGATCCATGTTCCTATTTGAACTTAGGAAATAAAAATACTGGCCACCACCAAAAGAGAAGTCAGTAAACTGGATATTTTTGGAAGTGACAATACACTAGAAAAAAGCAAATTCCGTTATAGAGATTTGTTCCTACTGCACAAGCAAAGTAGCTTTGTTGCCATTTCATGTATCATTTCAACAGATAAACCTATGAATTATTTATAGCATGTTCGAGAGTAAACACAGACTCCAGGGAGAAGCCAAGGCTTTTAAAAGTTCAGCTGGTACCCAAAAGTCTTGGGAGCACCACAGGAAGGGCCACAGTGCAGGCAGGAATTTGTGTTTATTTGAATTTTTATCACCAGTTTATGTGTAAAGGCACTTCTTTAGTCCATAGGCTGATATCCCGTGCTCAAAGGAAGAAAAGCAGCAGCATTTTTCTCTCTTTGCAGCATTGTCTCTGCCTGGGTCTCTTGACTTCTCTGGCAATCAGCAGGGGCAAGTGGCCAGGCAGAATCCCTCCTTGCTCTCATCTCCAGACCCACAAAACTCTTGAACTGATTTTATTTTTAATTTAATAAAATAAAATTAATGCTTCAAATAGAAAACATTTGAGGACAAGTCTCAGTTTGGGCTACTTTATTATGGCTGAGTTTTAATCCTCAGTGCATAAGAAGGATTATGCTGAGAACACTGACATCACCTTAAATATAGCAGCATGAATATGTTACTGTAATAAATCTTTTTAGCTTTTAATTTCAATTCAAGAGGGATGTTGGTTGAGAATATCTTCTTCCCCAGTGACCTTCCCCTGTCTCAGACACATCCACACTCCCAGGCACCATCTGACACAGCCTGGTCAGTCAGGAAGGTGAAGAGGTTCCACAGACACCACAAGGCTCAAAAAAGTCTTTTGCAGGTCCAGAAAGAGCAGTGAAATGCTGGTTTTACCTGTTACAATTATCATTTGGAGAGAGGGGAGATAAATCTCGTTAAGCCGTAACAAAAAACCAGGCTGGCCAGTAAAACCTGAGCTCACACTGGAAAAATAGCTCCCTTAATTTTTTTTTTGGGGGGGAGACAATGTGAAGGTAGAGGTGGGCTCAGTTCTTCACAGGATTTTGCTCCCACAGCTCAGGAGGAGGATGGAGCACAGCTAAGTATCCAGGAAAGAGAGATTTGATTTATAAGTGGAGCATCAGCAAATGTCTTAAAAGGTCTCCTGAGAGTTTGTAATACTCTGGAAGAGCTGAGAGTAATAAAATGGAATAAAATCGATGACAGAGCCAAGTTTTTATCCTGCCCAACACCAGCACAGTGAGTGCTGCTTCCTGTGGGCAGAGGGGACCCTGCAGTGGGGTCTGAATGCTTTGTCCACTTAAAGATGAGGACTCGGGAATGGTCCAGCTCATGCTGAGGTCTGATGACCCTCATCAAGAGAGCAGATGCTTCACCAGGTATCAGAAACTTCATCCTGACAGTTCTGGTATCACACTGCACTCTTGTGATTACCCAAGGACTTGAATTGTCTCTTTGTCTTTTAAATTATCATGAAACTGTAGATTTGTTCAGAGGTTTGGATGGTGACTAGAGTGAAGATAGTATCTAGATTTCTTGCAGAAATATCAGATGCTGGGAAATGGGTCTATAAATAACACAATTTTTGTGCTCAAGGAATATTTTCTGGTTGTGTTTTCTGAATTGGGGTTATGGTTACCATCAGAGAAGTGCTGGAGACCCAGTTACTGCAGCACATAAAGATCACCAGCTTGGGCCTGCAAGTGATGTGCTGGTAGTGTCCTCTCTGGCAGGAGATGTGAAATGTTACAGCTCTCATCTTGCTGGGGGGGAAAAAAAATCCCAGATAAGATATCATCCATCTTTTCCTGCATATGGAGCATTATCACCAAGTGCTGATGGCAGCACCTGACACTCCCAGACTGGCCTGATCACACACCTCCCATCCCAGATACGCGCCAGACAAACATGTGGAGCAGCTCCAAAGCCATGGCAGCTTTCATGCTACAGATTTGTGGAAAAGAGCAGTCCACGGCTTTTGTGGGTGAACATATGCAAGGCAGGACAGAAATCAGGCTGCTGGAGCTGCAGCAGGCACCACAAACCAAAAATAAGTGTCTGTGTAGCCTTTAGGCCAAGACTAGCACTAACCAGACTAGTCAGTCAGAAGAGCATTTGAGTCTCTCTGGTTTCAAGCAAAGTGGAGTGAATGCAAAAATCTCTTTGCAAATTTGTGGTCCTGCTAAATTTTTTGGGGGTTGGCTCAATCAGCATTGTCCTGTTGCATATATTTTCTCAAAAGGCCCTACCCATGGCTGTTACCTACACATTAAGGGAAAAAAATTACTTTTTGCATTATAATTCCTAGTTTAAAATGAAAGTTGCAGTCATTTTAAACAGGCTTAGCTTAGACTTGGTGAAATCTTTGGTTCAGCCTGATCTGTCTGCTTTAAGGCTGTCAAACTGAAAGGAATTAAAATGCAGAGAAAGTGAATTAGAAAAGAAAATGCAACCTGGCAATTTAACTTTGCTACAGGGATGAAGTTTGAAGAAACGATTCGCAGTTTGAGTGTCTTTCGCCTTGGGAGCCTGAAGTTGGACTCATTAAAGAATACAACTTTCAGAAAATATTGAACACCCACCCCTGGAAAAGCCATTCTCAGCAGGTAGGTAGAGATGATCTGTTTGAAAAGCTCAGCTCAGCCTTAAATTAAAAAAATAATAAAAATTACGCCAGGTACAATAGAGTAACTGTGATACTCCATAGGCAACACGGCCAAAAGCAGATTCAAGAAGAGGAAACACCAGTTAAAAGGCAACAATGATGCTCATGTTAGAAGGGGGTGGAAATAAACAGGATTTTAAATTATTCTAAAGCACTAGTCACAGATGAGTGGCAGAACAAGAGGCGGTCACTATTCTTTGGTTATGAGGACAGAGACCATGAGGTCTCCAGGATTTTGGAACTTGTTGCTGCTAGTTGGGAAAAAAATGCAAACTGGAAGATTTTTACAGGGATCTGGGTGGGTGACCTCCTTTCAAGATAATCATTTTGGTGATGTTGGGACTCCTCTGCTTTAAGAAAGATGATTTGGGAAATTTAAAGTCCTAAATGTGCGTCTCATATTTTAATTTAAGTTTAAATAAATAAATAAATGGGAATAAAAACAGAGGGACATGATGTGATTTCCAGTGCTAAATAAAATGCTGAACCTAACTAAAACCCTGATTGTGAAAAAGGAGCTAGGAGTTCAAAATTAATCCCATTATCGTGCTCTGAAACATCATTAATAGGCATAGAGGTTGTGGCAAATCCTGTTATTTTAACGCTATCTTTCACCTAAATATTTCATGGCTTTTTTAAAAAAAAATATTATTTCTTTTATCAAATAGCCACTTTAGTAGGAAGCTAAACTCCCTTCTAGTGACATTCAGGAGAACACGACCTACAGGGCCTGGCAAGGGGGGTTCTTCTGAAGGATCCACAGCAGGCTCAGCAGAGGGGTGAGGAGGAATCCCTGTGTGTGAGCAGCCCTTCAGGCTGGGCCATCCCCTGGCTGTGCGTCCAGGCAGTGCTGCAGCAGGCTGATGTTGCATTTGCAGGGTGATAATCTCACGCTGATCAACTCCGAGCCCGGGCAGAGCCCACCCTGCAATCCCCGCGCACGCGGAATAACAGCGGCGCTTCCCGAGGAGCCCCATCCATTCCAGCGGGGCTCTCTTGTAATCAATATATTTGTTCCCAAATTATAGTGCTATTGGTCCAACTTGATCTTTATTCCCATGAATCAATTGTGTGTGCAGAAGGCCTGGAAACGATGCCACAGCCAGGGCTGCTCTCTTCCCACTCCCATTGTTCCAGGATTCCCGTCCTCGGAGTTATTGTTCAAGCTGCCAGTTATCTCTGAGTGCTCCCAGCAGATGTTGGGGGGAGGGGGCCATTTATTTATTTCTTTTTATGAAGTTTGCCTCTTTATGGGCCAGCCCTGACAAGACATTAATGCTCTTTGCTCCCCCCTACGCTGTGTTGTGTCTCTTTAAGTTGGAAAATATTCAGAGAGGAAAAAATGGGTTATATCTTGCTGTTCAAAATAATAATAATTTGCCTGTGGAAATTTCTTACTGACTTGAAATGGAGCCCTAAGTTAGCTGATAGTAAATAAAGGACAATCTTGCTTCCAAGGGTTTCATGGGTGCTGATGTGGATGCAGAGCTGCCTGCAGTGAGGTGTTTCTAGTTTGTGAACATCCACCAAAGTCCAGCATTTTTATCTGTGGTAGAACAAAAATCAAGAATCTGGGGCTGTGTTTTGAAGACATAGGATTGTATCAACATATTAGTTTTCAAATCAAAACTTAGTCAGCATAAGAAAGTTTCTTAGATTTGAGAGTGTTGGATAATCTCAACAGATAGAAGAGACTACTGAGATTTCTGTGGTGGTTTTCCTGGTCACAAGAGATGGGAGGTTAAAGCTCCTTCTGAAGAAGAGCTTTTCACTCTACATCTTCTTGATGATCCACTCAACCCCAAATCAAGTGATGGGGTATGACAGCTCTCTGTTTCCTGCTCTCTCACGTGCACACGAGAAATGAGCAGGGAAGCCCAGAAGGAAGCTGGTTGGTGTGGATTTGTCTCTATAGAGCATTTCACTCTTGATCATGGAATCACAGAACCACAGAATACTTTGGGTTAAAAGGGATATTAAAACTCATCTCATTCCAACCCCCTGCCATGGGCAGGGACTTTTTCCCCTATCCCAGGCTGCTCCAAGTCCTGTCCAGCCTGGCCTTGGACACTTCCAGGGATGGGGCATCCAACAATTCATCTTGTTTTGGTGACATCTCATGAAGCAGACAATGTCCCAGCCAGTTCTGCTCTAGTGCAGGTGAAAATGTAGAGCACCTCAATCACTGAAGCCCATGGCATCCACATGGAGAGCTCACACCTTTGGAAGTTCACACCTCATCCTAAGCTGGCTCAGCTCCCTGCCTAGCCCTAACATTATTTCTGAATGCTTAACCAGCAACAAAACAAAATGAAAGAATAATTCACATCGTACCTCGATTAGGGATTAGAAATGTTTAACTGGCCAGTGCCTTTTCCTGCAGGGGCATGCTGCCCCTACACCTTTAATTAGGGTAGCCCGTGGTCCTTGCCATAAAGCTGATAAGTAATAAATAGCTGCCTTTGTCACATGCAAGTTCAGCATTGTGAAACGGCACACGGACGGCTTTAAAAAGCCTTTGATTAAACCCAGCACTACAGTAAATCTACAAACACAGAGGAAAGAAAAGAAGCTATTTAGTCTGTGCCAGTTCCCGGCATTAAGTATGCAAATTTCTCGGTGTCTTCAGCTCCCAAGAACAGCAGGCGCTGAATGCAGCAGCAGCAGCAAGCGGCACGACATCATTCATTTCAATCATTAAAACAAAAGCGGGATAAATCGCTACCTAATTTGTAAAATATGCTTATCATATAGGCTCTTTGGTCTTTAAGAAAAGCACCAGCTGAATGAGAATCACTGAATTATTTTGGAAAAAAAAAATCATAGAATCAATTCTGGTTTTCCCCCTACTCTCAGTGATTGTTCTTTTATTTCTTTTCCCTTTCCCTTTCCCTTTCGCCTTCCCTTTCCCTTTCCCTTTTGCCTTCCCTTTCCCTTTCCCTTTCCCTTTCCCTTTCCCTTTTCCTTTCCTTTCCTCTTCCCCTTCCCTTTCCTCTTTCTTTCTCTGTTTCCCTTCCTAGTTTCAGGTAAAACCTATCTGTAGCCTTCCCTCAAGCTTCAACACCAAGCCTAGGGAAAATCAGTCTTTCTACCTGAACATGCAAAACTCAACACTCCCATCTCTGTCTTCTCACTCCCTGTTTTTCCAAAAAGAAAAAAAGAAAAAAGAAAAATAGAAAAGGCAGGGTAGCACTGACCAAAGCCCAGCCTGGAGCTCTGTGCTGAGCATCAGCCATCAGTGTCCCATCCAGCCCCTGCTGCCATCCTTGTGCAGTCACTCAGCAATCTCCATTCCCCCCTGCATGGGAAGATGTGCATCCAAAGAGCCTGATCCTGCATCCTGCAGGAGCTGACTGCCCTGGGTGTTTCATCCCCCCTGCACAGAAGGACAAGCTGTCTCTGGCCTCTGTCCCTGATCCCGGGTGTTCAGCTCAGACCCCATCACTCCTTACAAACAGCAGCAGAGGGGATTATTGGTACCCAGGGAACATCACCACTGCATCCATAAAGAGGCTAAATTCTCCCACATCTGAATGTGTGGCGCCCTGCAGGTAATCTCTTTTCCCAATTAGATTGTTCCTTTCACATGAACTCCCCCAGCTCCTCTCCGGGGCTGTGTGGGGTGCAGGGGACACAAACCCTCACGCAGGCTGTCCCTATAACCTCTCACTGCCTCTGTGGCTCCTCTGCCTGCGCTCCACGACGTGTGTGTGAGGAGAAACGGGGCCAGCAGCCCTGCTCTTGTATGAAAAGTGTCCTCTGATGCTCCCCCAGCTGTTCAGCCATTCAGCTGTTCCAGGATGGTGCCTCTGGCAGTACAGCTCCCCGCTGTGGCTGTGCCGGGCCGTCAGCAGATGGAGCAGATCGTGGTTATTGAAGCTGGATACAGGGGCTGTCAGCAGCCTCGCACTGCCTGGCACATGCAAACAGATCCCAGGCATCTGGTTGTGTCTTGGGCTGGCCACGTGCGAAAATGTGAAAAGAAATCTCCCGGTTTGAGAGTCCCGCTGGCCCTGGCACGGCTGGCACCCTGCAGTGGGCACCCTGTGATCCGTGAGGAGGTGCTTAGAAAGCCAGGGAACGGGGAGTTTGCAAAAGCAGTAGAAGTACAAATGGCAAAATGTACACCTGAGAGGAGCTGGGCACTGCTGGGACTGGGGGTGTGACAGCACAGCCACAAACAGAGCAGCACCTGCAGCCCCAGCACCAAGGGCTGTTATCAGAACAGGGACTGGAGTGAGATAAAGATGGGGCAACAGGGAGAAACTGATGCACAGGAAGTTCCACCTAAATATGAGGAAAAACTTCTTCCCTGTGCAGTACCTGAGCACTGCACAGATTGCCCAGAGAGGGTGTGGAGCTCCCTCACTGAGATATCCCAGAACCATGTGGGTGTGCTCTGAGGTGGCCCTGCTTGGGCAGGGAGGTTGGAGCAGGTGACCCACTGGTATCCCTTCCCACCTGACCCATTCTGTGTTTCTGTAAAATACTTCTGAATCACCTCAGAACCTTGGGACACCTTTTACTTCACTTCAGGATCAGTGAATCATAAAATATCCTGAGCTGGAAGGGAGCCACAAGGATGATCAAGTTCAATTCTTGGCCCTGCACATGACAATCCTGAGAATAACATCATCAGTTTAACTTCTGGTTGACAGAACAATCGAAAAAGGGAAATTAAATACCAGTTTATCTCCAACTTTTTCAGTGGCCACATGTCAACCAGTCAGTCAGCAGCTGAACAAGCCAAGTGCATAAAATTAATCCAGCCCAAACTGGTGGTGTTTTCACCAGTTATAAACTCTACACCTCTCTACATGGAGCTCAGAGTCCTGTCAGTGTCTAAAAATTCCGTGTGATCTTCATAACTGCCCAGTGGAGTCTGAGGAAGGATTTTCAGCCCCAGAGCTGGTAGGATGGTGGCTCTTACCACTGATGTGTTGAACAGCATTGAGGTGTTCTTACATTAAAGAGCATCATCTCAAACCACCCAAAAACCCCAGCTTGATGCTAAAGTTTTGCACTCAAATGCAGATAAGAGACCATTGAGGCTGAAAGCTGTGAGATGGGGACACTGCAGGTGTCAGTGCCACACCTTGGCAGCCAAGGATAACCCCACTCTTCTCTCGTGGGCCAGGTAAGAAAATGATGTTACAGAACAGCCACCTAGATAGATTTCTGTGCTTCTCCTCTGGAGATGGAACATGTTCTCTTCTCCTCCCACCTACTTTGCTTTGTCCTGGGTGCTGGGAGTGGAACCACAGTGCAGCCAGGGATGCCCCAGGCTCTGGTGTGGCACATCAAGCCTCCCCTCCTTGGCCTGGCAGTCTCCTGGCACTCTCTGCCATGCAAGTGCCTCACCCAGCTCCTGCCTGCTCCTCTGCTTCATCCTCCAGGCCTTTTGCTACATCAGAGGAATGTAAAAGGAGGGAAGGAGGAGAAATCACACCCTGAATCTTGTACCTTCTAATTAGGCTGGCAGTGATCAAACAGCTTCTCAGGAGCACAGGGTGCAAGGTTTGCTGGCACAGAGCCTTCCAGCCATGCCCATTACTGCCAGAGGAAAAGCAAGTTCCATCCTTGTGGAAGCTCATGTGGCCTCCTGAGGTCACAGAGCAGCTTTAACTGCTACAGGGAGACCTGGAGGGAGAAGGTGAAACCCAAATTCCTTCCCCACCTTTGCTAACAGTGTCCTCGCTGTAAAGGGACTTGTAGAAACTTCAGCAGCGCAAGCTGTTCCTGTGATGTTGTTGTATAAATATGTTTTATGTATAAATATGCATTTGAATCCGTGTTTGGACTCAAACCTGTCTGTTCATCCAGCTGTCGAGTAACCTCTGCAAACAGCAGGGTCCTTCGTGACAGATTGAAACCGAGAAAACCGCTGCCTGTTCTGCAAAACATATTTAATTTGTTAAAGAGATGGGAACTTTGTTGAATTAATAAGATGTGCTAGAGAAGGGAGCCACTCTCTGAAGAGCTGAATCCTGGTTACAAGCACAGTTTGCAGCTTGCTGGTAATCCTGCAATTAAAGCTACAGTACCAGCATATCACAAAAATGGGATTTGCATAATTTGAAATTTGAGGAAAATCTCTAAATACTTTAATTTTGATAGAAACTGTTTCCACTGCTGACATGTGTCTACACCTATAATTTTGGTTGATAAATTGCTGTAATTTCTCCTCCATTTCATGTTCTTTCTAACATTAATTGTCAGTTGTAGAGTAAAACAGTAGAAAGAGCGAGAGAGGGAGAGAATAATGTCATTGTGCTTTTGTGGTGTGAATAGCCTTCCGAGGAATGATTATCTTCCACACAGATGCAAACAAAAAAAAAAAAAAAGACACAGAGAGAGACACAGAGAGAGAAACCTCTTGGTTTGCACAAAACTACTGAAATGGGTACCAGTGTCTCACTGTGAGGTAGGGAAACAAGGAGTTAAATCCAGGTAAATATACCTGGGAGTGGATGTGGCCATTTCCAGGCTGCTGGAAGGAAAGTGGGATTTTCCACGGGGCTGTGGAGCTGCAGAGGATGTCTGGTGATGCCTAGCTGGAGGTCTGAGCTGCAGGATTCCAGGGGTTGAATCCTCAGTGTCAGCCATCTCCTGTCCCAAGCAAGACCCTCTCAGGGCCATCAGCAGTGATGGACTCACCTGGCTGAGTTTTCCAGAAGGAAAACTGAGGGGAATAAAGGCAAGCAATGAGTCCCTGCATGAAGCAGCTTCACAGCACCTCCTCCACCCGTGACCTGCTCCCCATCCCACCTCCCCAAATGCCCACTTTTCAAGCTACTTTTAAATAAAATACCCTTTCAAACAGAGGGCTAGGGGTACTAAATTATTCTATTAATTTATTATTCATGATGAAAAATTATTCTAATAAACGGTGAAAAATTATTCTAATAACATTCCATCCTATTAATATTCTGCAGCCAAGCAGTTAAAGTCACTTCCTGTGGCTGCTCCCCTCCTTAGCGCTGATCTATTTCTTACAGAGTTTATTGAAATTAAAATCTGCTTCTTTGGAAATGTGCTGCATTTAACAAAACCAGTGGGGGGAGATGAGCTGTGAGCGAGGAGAGAATCAGGCAGCGATTTTTCCCTTCTGCTGACAGAGCAGGGGGATGCCTGGTGGGGTGGGAGGTGGGAAGAGCCAAATTGCAGAGTCAGGGATGGCCCAGCCTGGGTCACTGGGGTGCTGTCACACTGTAGCTCATTAGCTTACAGCACCCAGTATTGCTAATTGGTGCTAATCCCGTGTCTCCCTTACATTTCCCAGTGAATGAAGACAGCTCCTTTTCCATCCCTTTCTGATGGCTGGAGTCCTGCAAGCTGCACTGCTGCATCTCTCTCAGATCCCCAAAGTTGTGTCTCTGCCCCCAGCCCTGGCGCAGAAGCCCCCCTGAAGTCCCAGGAGCTGCACTGCCAGAGCCTGGACATCACTTCCACGGGATCAAATGGAGCTTGCAGCCACATCAAGGACGAGGCTGGGGACCCTGGTGTCACCCAGGCCCCAGGGACAGTCCAGGCAGAAGAGTGCCACCGCTCCTCCTGCAGCTCCTCGCACACTGGCACCACAAGCCAGGCTTTGTGCCAGGGATATTTTCCTAATGGTTCCTCTGCCTGCTCTGCTCACAGCCTTCCTTGCCTGCCAGCTGGCTGGGGTGGTCCTGAGCCCTCACAGCCAGCTGGGGAGGTTTCATGGGCATGCAGGGCTGGGAGCCTGTGTACAGGTGGCAGAGCATCCCTGGTGCCCAGCACGAGATCACCAGGAGCCCACTGCTCCCCAGCAGGACCCAGGGCATTTTCTGGGTCCCCACTCAGGGTAAATGGGGACGTGGGAGGCTGTGATGAGGGAATTCCTGGATCCCAGAGCTTGCAAGTCCACGCAGCTGTCAGAGCTGTCCTGAGGAAACATCCTGCAGAGATGTGGCAGAGAGGTGTGTCAGGGTTTCTCTTGCAGCCAGATGCAGCATTTCAGTGATTTTGGAGAGCAGAAAGCAGATGAGCAGCTGCTACTGGGCACTTTTCAACCTGCCTGACCTGCCTGAGATGATGCCTAATCACCTGGCTTTGCTGTCCCAGTCATCCAAAAAAACCAGAGGGAAAGAAAAGGTCCAGCTTTGCAGAGGAGCAGCACACCCTTGTCTGCGGGTCTGTTGCTGTAAGTGTTGCTTTCCCTAAAACTTCACTGGCCAATCTTGGTTTTGTTTGCACATACCTGCTCCATGCCAGGGCCAGATCATCTCCTGACATTCTCTTTTTCCCTGCTTTTTTTCTGATTTTCTCTACAAGCCTAATAATTCCTTGCACATTTCTATCAGCTCCTTCCTGCACCTGCCCACCTGGCACAGGTAGTTTTGCCAATCACACGGCAAATTGGATGCACAAATCTGTGTTAAATGTTCCAGTGGCTCGAAGTCCTAATGACAAAACTAACCTCCAGGTGACATTATTGCAGCTTTAACAAGTAGTAAAAGGACTTCCTCTCAAAGGACTTTCACTGAAGCCATCTTCTTCTTTGTGTGTTCCTCCCTTGCAGCGTGAGTAATTAAAGGACCAGCCAGAGCTCAGAAGATTCCTCAGCTTTTGCTTTTGAGGATATCTTTCACTCTGTTTTCCCCTCTTCTCTGATGGTGTATTAGATCAAGCCATTAAGCAACATCCTCTGTTTCTCCTGAGAATATTCATCAATGATAATGAATAGTGCTTGCTCCAGGGCTGCCCCCTCCTTGCCCAGGAATATCACTGGTACATGATACAACCCTGTTGGAATAAATCTGGCATTTGTTTTTATTTCTCGGATTCATTTAAAGTGTATTTTTTTTTCCTTGCTCTGGGATTGTGGAGGCCCTGCTTTGTTCTGGGTTTGGAAGCTGACAGTTTGCTGAAGCTGAGAGTTTATCTGATCCAGTGGGAAAAGGGGTTTACATCAAAGCAATACACGAGAGGAGATTCCTTAATCCCGATTGACTGAGCCCCTGTTCAACTCCCTCACCTTAATTACACATGGACCCGGCTGTATCAATGCATTTCACTTTCTACCCCGCTACAATATCTTTATTTAGCGTGATAGCAGAACAAAGTCAAAGTATTTTAAACAAAAAATGCTTGGTATTGGGCTTTCTTAATCCCAGACAGCAATTACAGAGCCAGGCACTGTGCAGCCTGTAAAGGGGCTTCTCAGAGTGCTTGTCCTGCTCCTGTTCAACAGATGATGGATCAAAACTCAAAATAATGATGCAGTGAGTAAAGGATTGGATTTGGAAATGAGGGCAGGGCTGCAGAATCAGAAATAGGAGCACACATCTAGAACCTCTCAGAGCACCAGAGAAATTTGTGCTGCTCTGGCTCTCTGCACTCCAATCTTCTTTGTCCTGGTAATTTTTCAGATTCAGACAGATTGAGTGATGTAAATCTTGCATTGCACCTTTTCTGCATTCTTGCTGCAGAAGGGGTTTTCAAGGAAGCAAATACATCAGTTACACAAAGGGAAATTTTTGTAGACAGTACCTTAAGCTCCGTTTGGCTCTTACTACTTATTTCTCCCTTCTCCAAGAAGTTAATCAAGAGGTTTAATTAATTGATGTGGGCCGAGTCTTTCAGCTTAGAGCGTGTGCCTGGTGCTGTTCTCTTCCATCACTGGGATGGTCCAAGTTACCCATGGACTTGAAGGCGTGAGAGGTGCAATCACTGCCTCCAACCCAGCCAAAACCTGTTTGTGCCTTTAAAAAATAAACTCTTGTTCCTGATTGCCACTGTGTTTATTGCATGAGCCTCATTCAGTAACTGGGATCAGGCACTTTGGCCTTCCTGGGGATTTTTTAAAATTTCTGTTTTGGCATGATTTTTAATTTTTTTTTTTTTTACAAGCACAATTTGAACTTTTGCGAGGTGAACACTTGTCCCCAGCACAATTATCACAGCAGCGAAGGGCAGGGCCCTGCTTTGTGCCAGAGACACCCTGGCTGCTCTCGAGAGCCTCTGCACATCCCTCCTTGCTGGAGCCCTTTCATGGTGCTCTTGATGTGGGGATGTTTATCTTGGCTCAGTTCTTACCCATTGGTGCATCTCTCAGCTAAAGTGCTTTTCCTCAGATTGTGAAACCCACTGTAGTCCTGTCTTTGTTAAGAAGATAAGCTACAGTGGGAAAGCAGCAGCAGAGAGGAGAAAAAAAATCCTCTGGTGTGTTATATCTTTTTCTCCCAAGGAATATCACACAACTTGGACAGCTACTGTAATGCTAATAGACAAATCAAAACTCTGAGGAGCGAAATAGAAACATCCAACCATATTAAATAAGGGGGGGTTTGTGTGTGTTTGAAATCTCACACAAAAAGAAAAAAAGAATCTAGATATTAAATTGATGTCCTGGTACTTGTGCAGTGTAATGGGCAGATTCAATTAAAAGAAGAAAATATGTCCAGCCTATAGTGTGGACTAAGCAGCAATAAAAAACCAAATCAATTTTTCAGGAGTTTCAAAGCCTGGTGCAGATTTCCAGAAGGCAGAAGCCAAAAATATATTTATTAAAAAAGACCCCAAGGGCTCAACAGTGTCATTTTAAGCCAACTACTGCACCTTCAATACGATGAACTGTCATGAAATTTTGAGAAATACTTTGTAAATAATCCATTTATATGTATAGATATAACACGTTCTATATGTATAAATAAATGCATATGCTTCTGCTGCATATATACAGTGTCATTGATTATTCGACAGAGGTGCAATGTAAAAACTGCAAAAAAAAAAAAAAAACCACAAATCAAGTTCAGTTACAGTCATTTGTGTTCCCAGTGTAAGAACAGTGTGGGGTTTTCTATGCAGCATAAATTAGGGAAGTGGATATCCTTATATACATAAGTGTGAGTGTATATACATGTGTCTGTAGAAAGATGATTGTGTGCACACATTTCACTTAGATACATGTGTTGATGGTTTATTTGCAGAATATTCCAGATGTAACTACACCAAAATTCCTGGTTTGGGCTTCTTGGACTGAAATCAGAGTTTATCCAGTCAGCCCAGCACAGAATCAAGAACTACAGCTCACAGTTCCACACTTCCCTCCAGCCAGGTACAGCAACTTTTAGAAATCAAAGGATGGGGCAGTGAGTCCCAATCTCCCTTTTACTTTTCAATCCTACCCAAAGTACAATTATGATGCCACTGAAATCAACTGCAGAACTCCTGGATGAATAGAAGAAAGGCTTCCACACACACAAAAGAAAATATTTTAAGGGATTAATTTGAGGTTTTGGTCACCCTTTGGCTGGATAAAATCTAGAAATAAAGAATAGCAAATCCCCCTGCCAGCCATGTACTCAACCTGCTTTGAGGTCAGATCAGAAAAGGCTTTAAACAACCTGGTATAGTGGAAGGTGTCCCTGCCCATGGTGGGAGGGTTGGAATGAGATGAGCTTCAACTTTTCCAACCCAAACCATACAAGGATTCCATGATTCTGGTTAAGCCCTGACAACTTCTGCATGGTCACCCATCTGTTGGTTCAATAGGGAGCTTCTGACATTTGCATGAGGGACTTTTGCTGTCTCATTTCTTCCTCCTTTTGTGTTTTTTTTTCCTCTGTTGCTGATAAAAACAGGTGCTGGTAAAATGTTCCACTGTGCTCAGGCAGCAAACTGAGAAAAAAATAATTTTCTCTTGTTACACTGAGCCGCGGATTTATTTCCCTGAAGAAACCCAAGTGTGACTGCAAAGGTAAAACACAAATAAAAAATTTTTTTTTTTAAAAAAAGAGGAGGAAGCAGCATGGTGGTGATGATTAAGGTGCCCTTCCAAGAAATAAATAAAAAAGCCCCAGATCATGGCACCTGTGGTGTCTGAGCTGCACCCAGTGTCATTCCACAGCTCTCCCTGCAATCAGGATGGGGAAGGGCCTGGCACAGGGAGGACTTCTCATCTCAAAACCCCAGTGCTACAGACAATATTCACCCAGCTGGCAGGATGCATGTGGTTTTTATTTAAAACACAGACGAACATGCACACAGAGGGAAAAAAAACCCTGCAAAACCAAATTTGCTTCTAAATCTATTTACATTTGGTGGTACTCAAGATCACCTTGAACCATCTTTGCTATTTCCTTTCCTTTTCCCTTTGAAGTTGCCAGTACTACATTAGCCCATTAAAAAAAAATTAAAAAGAGAGAGAGAGAAAGGGAAAGGGAAAACAAAAACGGAAATGTATAAAGACAGCAATTGTGATATGTATTTTTTAATGATGACATTTTAAAAGGTTGAAATGTTGTGGCTCCTTTTGGAAAATTATGCCATTTAAACAATATAACATAGCATTTTACCACTAAAGATACCCTCTTTTTCACTCCTACCTTCGAACACTTTATCATTTTGCAGTGATATCCTTTAGCTATGTAGCTCTCTGCTTTTTTTCAGATGGAGGACATCTCTTCTAATTGTTCTTATGATTCAAATTAGCATTGGGGTTTTCTTTCTAAGAGCACTATGCCTATCCTAAATATTATTTTCTTCTATATGCAATTCATCATATTTTCGGAAGAAATCGTAATTAATTCCTCTTTCAGTGAAAAAGCAAAGCTATTTTTAAATTGCATGCCTGATTGAATTAGCAAAGTGTTAGACAATTAACAGTTTTTCTTTTTATTTTTATGTTCTTTAAAATGCAGTTTCAGTTTAATACTGCTTTCCCCTTCATTCTTTTCATGGGTCCCAACTGTTAGCTAAGTAGTGTCAGGACTGTGTGTTATCAGCCAAGGCAGGTGTCAGGTTTAATATTATTAAAGATGCAATTACTCCTTTCTCAAGCACAGCTTGTCAGTTTAGCTCATCGATGTATATATCAATACATTTTAAAATGAAAAAAAAAAAAAATCTCTGTTTCCCGTCCATAATTATCTCCTTGGTATTTTGCTCTTTATTTTGGAAATGCCTCTCTAACCTCAGTGCACAGGAGTCCTGGGAATGTGATGAGCTGTGACAGCCTGAACGAGCTGCACAACCACATTCCTCCACTCAGAATCGTGGGATCATTTATGCTGGAGAAGATCCCCTCGGATCACCCCAAGCACATGGGCTGTGAGGCTCCAAGGATGCGCCATCTCCCAGCAAGGATGCTGCTCTGAGCACCCAGGAAAGGTTGGGGGAAAAAAAAATCCTGTAACTGAGGAGCTGAGTGATTTCTTGACATTGGGCCTGCCTCACAGAAGGGTTCTGGGGAAGTTGTAAGGAAAAATGTCGGTTTATGCTGCCAACACCCATAAAGGAGATGAGAACACAGGGCTGGGATCTTGTGTGCTGCCAAGCAGAGCTCCAAGCATCGCAGGGGAATCCTCCAAGGTATGCAGAGCCAAGGGCTGAATTCCTCCTCCTCTGTCCTTGGAAAGCTGCTGGGCTCAAAATGCCACTGTCCCCAGTTGCAACTTTTGGATTGGGGTTTTCCTTCAATCACATTGCTAGTATTCTCCCACAGAATGTGCTGTATGGATGGTTTAGTCACTAAAAATCACATTCAACATTAATCAAAACTGCCCACTCAATACGGCTGGAATTCATAAATCACTTTAGCTAGCAAAGACGGAAACATTAAACCAGGATTTTTTGTTAGAAATTTCCTAAATTATATACTTGCAAAATCTCAAACTCATGGTTTCTCTTCAGCTCTGGATAAATCTTGTTCTAAAGGAAGGTATGCCAGTCAGACATTTTGTTTTGGACAGAACATGCTCTGTTTGACCCAAAATTAAGTACAGATACACACAGACCTGCAATTTGGCCACCATTCAAAAAATCAATTATTCTCAAAGCTTACACTGTGCCCCTTGAGGGAAATTGTTCTCTGACCACTCCTGGTCACATGAACCATGTCCTGAAGGGTATTTAAGGCACGGGCAGACAACAGTTTAACAGATTGAGTAGTGGTTTATTCACACATCTTCATCCAGCATCAGCACACTGAAGGTATTTTCACTCTGACGCTTTCCTTTCCTATTAATGTACACTCTACTCTTTTTCAAGATGAGTGCCCAGAACATCCACAGCCCATATTTATTACCCTCCATACTTGCATCTTGCAGACTGCTCATTTCATCATGAGGATGGTGCTCATCTCCAGACCAGCTTCCATTTACTCTGGAAATTTGCAAATATTCTTTGCTGCAGGACCTAATCTGCAGCCAAAGAGCTTCTGAGCAAACCCAGATGAGAGTTCTCCAGTGTAGAAAAATATATCAAATGCAGTGGGCTATTTCCACAGAATCCTGTAATGGTTTGGTTTGGAAGGGATCTAAGACTCATCCCATTCCAACCCCCCTGTCATGGGAAGAGACACCTTTCACTAGATCAGGTTGTTCAAAGTCCAGCACTTCCAGGGATGGGAATTTATGGGAAGTAAGTGCTCCTTCTCTGTTTTGCCTGAGAACGTTATGATCAAAAGTATTTCCTGCAAAGGAAACTGAAAATAATTGGCCAAAAATGGGAAAAAATGGCTGATGTCCCTCTTCTGCCCCAGCTCTGTCTGCTTTCCACTGATAAAATTCCAAGGGCAGAAGCCTCTCCCAGCATTCCATGTCATTCCGTGCACCCTCGTACCACAGTAGGTGCCACAATTCCAGTGCCACCCCTGGGACTCCTCCGCTTGTGCCGCGCATCAGCCGGGTGTCTGTGCTGGGAGCAGAGCCGAACGGAGGGGCTCTGTTCCGGGATCATCACCCGGTTGTTTCCAGGTTTCCTTGTTTAATGACCGTGTTTCCCTGCTCTGGAGGGTCACACCTGTCCCCGTGTGTGCTGTCCGTGCTGCTCCCAGCTGCTGGCGGGGCCATGGGTGCAGCTCTGTCCCGGAGCGGCTGCAGCATCCTCCGGCTGCCGGCTCTGCGTGGCTGGAGACTGACAACTAATGGTTAGTTTGCAAATAGCTGCATAAAAGATCAGAGGAGAATGTGCGAGGGGTGGGGAAAGGAGGAAGGAAGGGGAATCACTGGCGGTGCTTAAAGAGAATTGATCCCTGATTAATTTTTATTCAGTTCGATTTTCATTCTCAATAACGAGGTTCTTAACGCAGAGTTTCGCTCACCTTTCATGGGGTGTCAGGATCTGGCAGGGTGGCAGAAACTGTGACTGTAATTAAAAGGGTCACATATTCATCTCAAACTTAACTTCTCCCAGCTTCATTTTCTTCTCAAGCCAGGATAAATTAGAAACAATTTCAAGCTCCTACAGGTACCATGGCTTGGCCACCTCACGGGGATTCTCCCATGGTAAAAAATGTGAAATGGGACTTCTGAGAGAGCAGGGCTCATTTTGGGAAGACAGAGCAAGAGGAACTGTGTGTGTGGGCTGGTAACAGACTCTGTGTCCGGACAGGGTAATGGAAAGGTTACAAAAGGGACAATCTGCTGCCTGGAGAACCCCTGAGCTTCAGCACTGCAGGCTGAGAACATCAGCCCTGTGAGCGCTGAAAGGAGGAGCATAGAAGAGGAGGAAGAGGCTCTGAGGCACTGGAAGATTTCCATTCTGTGGGACATACCTGGCTACATCCTTTCCTCACCTTTGAAATTTGCAGCCCGTGAATCTCAGCTCTGATATTTGCTGTCAGGAGGCCGTCGTGTTCCTGCTCTGCTATTAAGGTCCTTTGCCTCATATTGGCAATAGCATTTGATTGTTGCACTTTGATATCACTGAATAGGTAATCAGACCACTCTTTATTTTAGCCCGAGGATATGCCTTTGATTTGTAGAGGTTGGCCATTTCTTATCTGAGTTTGAAAACGGGATTATTTAAATGTGTATTGATGTTTTTCATGTGGTCTAACTGCGCGGTTCAACATGGTAATTCAACTCGTAGCTATAGCAGATTGTTATCTAATCTGATAAGATATGAACAGCACAAAGCCGAGATGATGAAACAATCGGGATTGTTGACTCACTGGGGTCCTGCTAAATCCAGTCTGCTTTCATACTTAATTATCCTGTCAAGTTCCTCGAATCTTAGCTCCTCCAGCCCTGCGATGGAGAACGGTGGTAGTGACACCACTTGGTGAATACGTAAGTTGATCGAAATAATTCCAGCAGATACAATGGCTATTTATGCCTCAACTGTGATATGAAAAGCTACTGATTCAAATACCCTAGACTGCAAAATTGTCCCTCTTAGCGTTTCTAGGTTCACTGAAGGCTGTTATTAAAGGCCTCTGGAAGTTAATGTTTTTGTAACATGAGCTGCTGCCTGGCTGTCTCATACCAAAGGGGGACAAGAGTGAGTGAAAATTAAGCCTTCCTAATTTTCTCCCTAAACTGGTATTTACCAGCTCCCTACATAATACCCTGTACCTGACCCTGAAAACTTTGCTGGACATCTACAGCCCCATGCCCCCTGATGCTCCTTACATCATATTTTCTTCCAATTGTGAATGTAACTTCTATTAAAAGATAATTAAGTTGTATCAATTAGATATAAAAGATGAATTTTAAAAACTCCCTCCACTGCTTGAAAATAACTCACATTTTCCCTTTTTTCTTGACCATCTATAGGAGTAATCATGAGAGTAAGAGTTGTGTCACAAGAGGTAATGGCAAAGGTAATGATGTCTACAGCAGATTAAACCAGGTATTTCAAATGTTCAAGAAAAGAAGCATTGAGGTTCAAGCAGAAGTAGTTGAAATATTTTAATGGCCTGAATTGAAATCATACTCCTGTGAGTTTTACAAGAGTCTTGTCTTTGCTGTTAATTTGAGGTCAGCAGTTTGGTTTTGGTCAGTATTTAGCTCTAGAGCAATCTGGTTATGTAGGAGACCCTCTGCTGCTGCTGATGATTTTAGTAGTCAGAGAAGGGAAAAAAGGCCCATAAGCACTCACAGAAATCCCAAAGATCAAAATACCACTGTGTCAAGCCTCTTCTGCTGATTAACTCACTGGCAGATTCACCTGTGGATGTATCTGGAGCAATCATTAAAAGCTTTGTCACGGTGTAGAGCAGCCAGTCAAGCATCCTTGTATTTAAAATCGACACTAAAAAACATCCAGATATTGAAAGCTGCTGCTTTATCTACCCAGTGTGTTTTAAAGGGAGAGCCACTGCTTTGGCTAAAAGCATTGTTAACTGTGAGGCTCAGTGATTCAGCCCAAAGCTATTAATGTCCCCTTTGAGAGGCTGCACCAGATAAAAATGCTGGAATTTCAGAGCTCTGAGCACCTGGCCAAGAAGGGCCACACCTCTGGACTGTGGAAACTTCTTTCTATAAATGGTACAGGAGCCTCAATCCACTAGACTTCCATGTTGGTTCTCTTGAAAATTGCAGCTATTATGTTTAAATTAATTATGCTATTTTCTGTTGGAATTGCAGAGCGCTGTGTGGTAGAGCCTTGCCTAGCCCCAGAGCACATGGGGTGGCTGGAGGCTCTGCCCTGAGCTTTTAGAAAGGCTGTAATCAGCATGGAAAGGAAAGACCAACTGTTGTTTGAAAATGTTAGTGCTAAAGGTCTCCTTTAAGCTGGTGTCTTTAGGAAAGCCGGTGTCTCTTATATAAATCAATGAACAAAAATGCTGCTTTTCTGCTTTTATTCCTTCCCTGCTGTGGGGAGCTGTGCCTTTTGGAGGCTTTCAGAGGTGGGTTTGAGGCTGCCCTCCTACTCAGACCCTTCCTCCCTCCCTCCATCACAGCCATTTCTCCAGCTTTCCCATCCCACGGATGTCACAATCCTTTCCCAAACTTTGCTGCTGACCATCTCTCTCCTTCTCATTCCCACTTCATCCACGCCCTGAGGCACCCCACCAGTGAAAGATGTGGAGCAGAGCCAAGCCAACCCCATGGGGAAAATAAATGGAGAGTGATCAATAAACTCTGTAAAAAATGCGATGATGGCAGGGCTCTGTGCCTGAGCACACACTGTGTGCCACCCCTGTGCTTGGGACTGTCACCACTGCTGTGACCCCAGCTTTATGTTTGCCCATAGAGCTGTAAGTGCCTCCAACACCACAGAGAGACAGACAGCAGAGTAGACTGATGCTGCAGGTGCCCTAGAGGGTGTTCTCTCCATGCTGACTGCAGGGATGACAGCCTAAAAACCCCTAAACACGTGTTTATGACAGGGTTTGGAGCTGGGTGAGCAAAGATCTGTGAAGGGATGGAGTTAGAGATGTGTTTTTTCTCTGTTTGTCCTTATTCTCTGAATTCCAAAGGCAGGGCAGGGCAGGATGCAGGCCCATAAATGTTTTTTCTGATGTAAACTCTGTAAGCTCATCCCTCTGGAGCATCCACACTTGCCAGCATACACACAGATGCAGAGCATCCCACCTCAGGGTCCACATCAGTGTTTGGGCTGAGCAAACCTCACTTGTTTAGGAGTGTGTTGAGTACTTATTTCCTTTTTTGAAAATAGAAACCCTGTCCTCGTGGGATTCATCTCTGAGAGCTCCTTTGTGCGGTTGTTGCCTCCCAGAGCTGCTGTCACGTTTTCCCTGTGCATGTGGGCCTGGTGGTGACCCCCATTCCCAGCCACACCTGGGCTTGCTGATGAGGTTCAGAATGCCTTAAAATAGGTTAATTTGCAGGAAAGTGACAGAAATAAATTGCTGGCACTTTTGTGTGCTGATAAGTTTAACCTTTTTTTTTCCCCCCGAGCAGTTAAATTGCCAATCATCCGGAAACACACTGGAGTTCACCCATTACATAAAGGAAGCTGTTAGTCTCATTTAAAACAATATTGACCTTTTTCCTGTCCTTTCCATTTTGACTAAATTACAGGGTACATTTTTTGAAATGTGGCTTTTGTCTGACTTTAACCAGGTGACCCTGATTTTTCCTCCATTTTTTTTTCTCACTTACAGTTTCTTTCTTTCTTTACCTTTCCTTTCTATTTCTAACGCAGTTCTTAGTTTAACCACTGAGATTTTAAAATCCAGAGATATTAAAAAAACAGAGTTTGCATGATACATATGTTTTCCAGTTACAAAACCTACTCCTGGAAACCAAGAAAGCTGAGCTGGTGCACCCTGAAATGCCTGGTGTGGGAGTACCAGGGACCATTATGAAAATGACTGCAAAGTGTGTCTGTTCTTCCAAACGCAGATCAGTGAGCGTGTGTGAGCTTTCTATTTCACTCCAAATTAATTGCAGATGCAACATTACCAATAGATTGTCTTCTGAGAGCAAAAACATTCCTGCTAGCAACAAATTGGGCTTTTTTTCCTTGTTTTTTCTCTTTAAATCAGGCTGTGAGCACGTGTGGCTCTTGTAAAAAAACCAACGTAACTCATTCTGAGAGGGTTTTTTTCCTGCACAGGAACATGTTTTAGTTCATCTGGGGCCTCAGGCTGAGCCTCCCAATGGCAGCTTGTGAGGACACTGGAGTGAATACCAGAATACCAGAGTGTAGCTCAAGCTGTTTCTCTTGTACCCCATCCCTCTGATAGCAGTGTGGCCTCACAGATATCTTCTGTTTCCTTCATCATTTCCTGAAGAAATCCAAAGAGACAGATGCTCCCTGCTCTGACTTCTTTCCCAGTCAGTGCCCACTGGCCACTTGACACCAACAGCATTTCCATAGACTGAGCTGAAGCCTCAGCTGGGGTAAATCCCTGTATCTCCCTTGCAAGAGGTGATGGAGGCTTCCTTCCATCAGCTGAGGATCTGAACCATCCTCCTTGTACAGCCATGAATGTGCTTGTGGCATTTGTTTCTTATATTAATTTTTCCTACATAAAGCCTAAAAATATTCCCATGTACATTCTGCTGGCTCTTGGCTCGCACAGAAATGTGTCTTGTAATGCCAAACTGAAATTAATACAGGCATTTTTGTAATTCAGACGTATGCTGGTTCTTTATATTATTTTTTTCTGAATCACTGAGATGTGAGTTTTTTCCCCAGTTGGTCCCATTTCAGTAGTTCCAGTGTTTTTTGCAGGAATCCTGACATGTAGGAAGTTTTAGGGTTCCCTGGCAAGGGAAGCATTCATGCTTCCATTAAACTTAGAATATACAGGCCTCTTGTGTGGAGCATTTATCCCAGGGGTTTGCTGCCACAACACTGAGAGGCCAAAGAGAACACATCTTCCAGCTTTAACCCCATCTCTTCAATATTTGATTAATCTGAATCAGTGACATTGAAAATGGCTTGAAATATTTAATCATCTAAGAGACATTCAGAGACTAAAGTGCCTTTGAAATCGCCCTGCCAACAGAGAAAATAATTTCTTCAATTGCTTTCTGGTACAATGTTCAACCCATCTGGGAAAATATTTGGGTTGCAATTGCTGGCATTTGATTGACTCTCCTGCCAACACCAAAATTTTAATGAGCTACAAAAGGACAAAATATTCCAACCACCATCTCTGTGTTTTGTGACTGGGCCTTGGGAGGAGGGGGAGATGCTTTGCACTCGTTTGCAGGTGCTGCTGTGGCTGTGGTGCCTACGTGGGCTGCAGGTAAACAAGTTCCTGGGGTTAAGTAAAGTGTGCTCCTGCAGCCCAAACCCTCCTCCAAAGGACAGGAGCACTGCACCTTCCCTTTGGGCTGGCAGAGCTGTCAAGGAGCTGCCTTGCCAAAAGTTTGGGGATTTTATTTCCTTCTAGTGATGCTGGTAGAGCAACTCCTTATCTTTTGGTTCTCCTTTACAGCACAGGAGATCCAAAGACGCCTTTAGATGCACTGATGTGCACCCTGGACTTGCAGGAATAAAATCACCCTGCCTGCTGCACACTGCCTGGTTTTACTCTGCATTGGTATGTGCCTCCGTGCAAAATTGCCCCGCACAATTATCCAATCTCATGGCAACTATTCAGTTTGCAAAGCAAAAATAATCATGTGATTACCCTGCAATTAGCTGATAGTTGCTAATCAATTACATCTGCAGAGTTTGCCTTCCATGGAGGAGGTGTGTGGTGGTGGTTTATGGGTGAGAATCCGTGCCTGCCCCAAGCACTTCCCAGACCTCCAGCCTTGGTTTGTTCCATGCCTGAGCAGGTGCTGGAGGGAGGAAAATGGGATTGACCTCTCTGGGTTTAGTGACAGGAGTCAGACAGACCCTGTAGTGCTGGCATGGTCTGGGTAGGGTGGGCACCACATCATCCACACTGAATAGGTTGGCTGCAAAAATGTGTTTGAAGAAAGCCTGAGTAAAGTAAGCAAATGCATTCCCAAAACCTTTGGATATTCCTGTTGCCTTCTCCAGGCTTAGCACAGCCAGGGCTGCTTCATTCACTTCATCACCCTGCAGTAAAAACAAGCACAAAGCAATGTACATCCCACAGGTATTTATTTGCCTTAATATTCCTGGGGGGATGAGCATTACAGTCTACACGTGGGCAAAGAGGAAATTTTCGTATGTTCTTTGGCAGTGCAGGTTTGCTCTTCCAGCACGTGGCTGGAAACAAGGGATTGGGATATCTGTCACCTTCCCACCCAGCAACAGTGTCCAGGACTGGGATATTTGCAATTGGTGAGAAAAGAGGATTAGCAAATACATTTGAATGGCCACAAAAATCTGGCTGAGTCCTTCATCTCTGGGCATGCACCCACACCAAACCCTCCCAGAACATCCCTGGCTGTAGCTGGAATGTTCATTCAGCCCATGGAAAAAGGGATGAGTTTGCAATATAATAAACAGTGCTGGGGGAAGTGAAGCTACTGGCAGGTTTGAAGAACAGTTTGATAAATATTTCTGCTGTGAAAGAAGGAAGTAAGACATGACAAGAATAGAGATGTGTCCATGAGAAGTTAGACAGGAATTTAAGGGGCAGGCTGGAAAGCTTGAGCTTGATGCTGCTGGGGAGAAGCTTATTTTTGAGAGAGAAAGAGAGAAAGAGTGAAAATACTGTGAAAGAGAGAGAGAGGGATAAAGCCTGAGGCTATAAATCAGGAAGAGCCATGCTCGAGGGAGCAAGGGGAGGGAGGCTGCAGGCCCTTTGGGCAGAAAGATGTGTAGTCAGGTGCAAAAACCTGTCACCTGCCCAGCCAGACGTGAAGCCTGGCACGACTGCACTGTGGTCCCACTGCCCTGATCCTGGGTGGCTGCTGCCAACCCCAAGGACCACGGTCCAGCTGGGACAAGCTGGGGAGCGGGGCTGGATGCATGCACACCTGCACAGCGCGGGTGGAACCCATCCTCCTCACCAGCACCGCTCTCCCTCCCTCTCCATCACCCCAACCTCCTAATAAGAAAGATCCCGACAACACCATTAAAACGTCTTGCGTCGATTGCAGATTCATTGTTCTCTGAAAGCTAATCCAGGCTCGGGTAAACACAATGGCCCCTTTCTCCCCCAGCCTGACGTTTCATTTACACAAGAGCCCGAGCCGCCGCACCGGCGCAGCCGTCAAGCATTGATTGTGCTATTCAGCAGGATGGCTCAATAATTACAGCCCCGGATCTCCAAACCCCACCAAAGAGCAGGCTTACCACCGCTAGCCTTTGTTGCTAATTGTCCTTCAGGATACTTGAGATGAATTACCGTGGCTTACATTTTCCTGGTTTTCCTTTCCTTTTCTATTGGGTTAATATAAAGAGAAATCTTTCCACTTAGCGGGGCTGGACGGATCAGACAAGTGTAGCATTGACTGTTGACAGCACTTCATAAGAAAACCCACTGACTGCAAACTGTCTCATTGATATGTTCAACTTGACACACAGGATTGATTTTTGATTGTTTTACAAAGCTCTCCTGCACATGTTTTCATTATCAGGGCTGGGCAGTTTTCATACCAACACTCGGAAAATCTTAGAGCTATTAATATAACTTGACATCATCTGTACTGCATCTAAGTGTAACAAGTAACCCGACAAATTAAGCTTCTTTCACCAAAGCTCTCCAAAATGGGTTGCTGCCCTGATTTTTTTTTTTATTTTGCTTTGTTTGCTGGTGCATGAAACAGCAGCAATATCTCAGTTCAAAGTTTTTAATCCTACTTGTTGTGAAGACAGAATTAGAGCTGGAAGTTTTAAGTTCAAGATAGTGAAGTGTGATCAGCAGTGAATCCGTGCTTATTCCCAGCAACTTCACTGGGAAGTGGATCAGCTCCCCTGCAGACTGTGCTGGGCTGCAGCTCAGGAGGTGATGCCACACCCAGGGAAAGGACATGGTCAAACACTCCCCACACACATGGATTAGTGCCTGTCCTTCATTTATTAACTCTGGGGTCCCTAACCATCCCTTCCCCACGTCTCCAGGCTCTGATCCATCCTTCCCCTTTCTCTTTCCCATCTTTCTCTGACTATGCCTCCCTGATCCTCCAGAAACCCCAGAAAGGAGCTGGGATGTTTCTTTCTCTTTCCCATACAGTCACTGCAACCCTGCTGATGGGAGTCTTCGTACAGCAGTGGCCTGGAGCTGATCCCAGCCATCCCTGAAATTTGGGAGGAACTTCTCTCCCTCCTAGCACAGACTGAAGCCATGGGTCATGTTGGAATACCGTGATGCTGGAGGTAGCAGCCCACACAGGCAATAAGCTCCTTCTGCCACTCCTGTTTAGCAGTTACCCTTCAGAAAAAGATCTCCCTGTGCTGCCCTTGCCTTTTTTGAAAATGCCATATATAAAAAAGAGGAATGCAACTGTCTAAGCCGGGTTTTAGAAGCAGTAGCCCACAGTCCATATGCAAAACTGCTGCTGGTTTTTCTCCCGTGTCCGTGCTATCCGTGTGCGCAGCCGGCGGATCACCCACTCGGGAGCTCAGCAGCACTCGCTGACCAGGCAGCCTAGATTTCACAAGATTGTCCTTTTTTTTTCTCTCCAGACAGGGGAAAAAAAAATCATTTTCCATGAGTGCCCCCTCCCCTTCTTTTCCCCTACTAATGAGCATTTACTGTTCCTCGGTGCTGCGCATCGTTTTTCTGAGCCCGCAGTGCGATTACCTCAGTTGCCATCAGCTTGGCAGGGGCTGGGAATTTCCACTCCTGAACAAATGCCCATCTTGGCTTTCTTTTTATCAAAAAGCAAGGACCTAAATACTGTGTAAGCACTTTCCTGTGGCTGTGCACCCTCTTCATAACCCTTCCACTCGAACAAAGTGATTGTCTGAACTGAAATCGTTTCACTGAGATGATTAAATTAGTTCCTACATGTTGGAGATGTACAGAGGTCTTGACATTTATATTTGGGTATTAGAGTCTGACATTCAAATGTATTCCTGTTTGAAAACAGTGTAATTTAAAAAGTAGCATAAAATCCATTAATATAATAGGGAGAGATGGCGATGCTTTAATTTGTGTGGGGCTGTGCAAAATGATCATTTCCAGGGGCTGCAGCAAGGGCAGAGCTGTGCTGGCTGGGCTGATGCAGGCAGGGGGAATGTGCTCCCCCAGGGCACCCCAGACACACCAAACCCCAAATATTACACCCATGGAATTCAGGATAAAATCAACCATGGGCTGAGATGTCTCTAACCACAGTGGGGTTGTTTTGACAGGATAAAATCCGCTATTTCTTCCTGCAGCTTGAAGCACACCTGTGGCTGGGATGTCAAACCAACCATGGGTTATATCTCCAAAAAGGCAAAACAAACAACTAATCCTGTCCTCAGGGGTCCCAGCAAGTGGAAAGTGATAACACCTACGCAGGCATTTTGTCCCAAATTCACCCATTACCCCCATAAACAGAAACCGACCTGACATTAAGTTCTGTATTGTGAGATGGGGATGCTTAGGCTGTGGGTTGTCATTATTTAGGAACCCAACTTACAGGGTTTTGGCCCGATTGTACACTTATTTAACAAGTTTCTTAAAGAATCCAAATCCCAGTTGTTTATCATTTCTTGGATACCCAAGCAGAGTCTCTTTTGCCTGGAAAAAGAATTTTTAACACAAGCAGCATTGCCACTTTTCAATGTTATTTAGAACGAGTGAATGCAAACGACATTATTCAATTTGCAGAAGCAGTTTCATTCATGAGGTGACATTAACATCTGGTACCTAAAGCAAACATCCTTCACCAACTAAAATAAAAAAAGTCTGATTGATAAACTCCTGACAGCAAATCCCTCACTATGCCAGCAGCAAAGCAGCCCAGCAGTTTCATTCTTTTTCATCAAAACAAAACTCTGTGTTGGGATGATCGTGTTTTCCCCAGGTTATTCCTCATATGAAGGGAGGAGGGAAAGAGAATTTAAAGGTCTGAGCTGGAGCATGAGTACAGAAATGAGCATGGCTGTGTTTTTCTGTCGTGTGCCTGCACATATTTATTATTCTCATCTGTAATATTGATGACCACGGGCTGCTCTCGCTGCACATGCGTCTTCCTGCCCTTCCTCTGACTTGCGCAGCTGAAAAACACTGGGATTGTTTTTATCGCTGTTTTTCTCTTTCAGCGAGGAGCAAAATGCCCTGTGTTAATGCCAGTTTATGTTCCCAAGTGAAAAAGAAAAAGGACAAAAAATAATAAAACCGGTATAGGGATCAGGGCAGGCCACTGCCTTCAACAGCGACCAGGGCTGAGGGACATTGTTCTGGCTGTTGGGAGCAAGTCAGGAGAAGGGGAATATGTCCTAATTTCAGGATTTTATTATGCAGGGGCACCCTCATCTTAAAGCAACAGGATAAAACATGCTTCAGGATCAAGATCAGGCTCCAAAACAGTGAAAATTGCTCACACAGCTCGGATGGCAGGTATCTCTATTTTGGAAAAACAACTCCTCATTAATGGGTAAAAAATGAGCACAATTAGTGTGAATATACATTTGTGTACACGGGTGCATGTACATAATACATAATACACCTTATTTATTATGCACACACTGGGGTGTGTGTGTGAGTGTGTATGTATGATAAGAATAATGAGATATAACAAAAATGAAAGGACAATTATTCTGATCTTTTGTAACCCAACACAGCTGGGTGAATTATCATTTTGAGCAGTGTGAAAACAGAAAACTAAGCATAGTAGGTTATAGGGAGGCATATTTTTAAAAAATTTAAAGAATAAAATGCCCAGAGACAGAATGCCAGGTTTTGTTATGTCATTCCCTGCCTGCCTTTCTTCATGAGAGAAATTTCAAATTAAATTCAAAGACTCTACTTTTAAATAAACAATGAAAATAAGCGTCCTTGCTAAAATATATATCTGTATTTCCATTTCCTCTCTTTTTTTTTTTTAAGTAAAGCAGTACTGTGAAACGATACCAAAAAAAAAGAAAAATAAATAAATAAAAGGAGGGCATTAGCTATTAGGATTCCAAACGGGATAGTACATCTTTAATGATACATATGATAATTAAAGAATACAATAAACACAATTAACATATGTTTTAAACAGTTTATTAGTGAAGCTTACCATAAAATCAGAATATATAGAGCTCCAGGGTTTGTTGGGATAACAGCTTCTAATCCTTAGAGTCATAAAATCCCTGGCTTGGAAGAAATGGGCATCTTTAAAATGATTGAATCAGCAGGCCTCGAGTGAAAACACGCAAATTAGCAAACTCCAGCGGTCGGGCACCGCGCGAGGCTGCGAGGTGAAGTCACCGCTGCCACTGCCCCGGCTGCTCTGATGGAGCTCAGCGGGGATGCGGGGATGCGGTGGACATCGAGGAGATAATGACTTTAACTCCTTCCACACCAGGGATACCCAAATCCACCCCTCCTCCCTCTAAAATAGTAATAATAATAATGATAATAAATACCGAGAAATTCGCCTTTATTTTGCAAGTAGTCGTCACGGGGAGAAAGGGAGGAAGAATGAGTGATGGGGATAAAGGAGATGATGGGCTCGCAAGGCGCAGGGGGGTGCTGGCTTTGGGCTGCCCTCCCTCTCTCCTTCCCTCCCAGCTCTCAGCGTTCCTGCGAGGCAGAACAAGGGTGACAACGGGGGCAGAGGGTGGGTGGCCCCCACCCAGGGGCTGCGGGAGAACTGGGACCCAGGGGAGTCACTGCAGGAACTGCTGGGAGTTTAAAACTTGAATAATTCAGTTCCCCCAGTCTGGACAGGGCTCCTGCCACTCTCACACAACAGACAAACAAGCACTCCTGGCAGTGGCACGTTGTATCTGCTGCTCTTGCCTTTTTTTCCCTTCCAGTGTCCATATTCCCCCTTTATGTCTTTCCTTCCTTTCTGATTTCAGTTGGGTAGTCGGTTTTTTCTTGTGCTAATGATTAGCATATAAGCTCTTTACCTTCATCTCCCTACTGTCGAGATAATTTCTTCCCTCCTTTGTTATTTGTTTGTTTGTTTGGAGGGGGCGAGGATGAGTTTAATCCTGCAGTTGGGAAATTTCAGGTTTCCTTCAAGCAGCAGGGAAGGCTTTGGATGAGAGTTAGTGTGGGCTGAAAGGAATGAAGCTCTGCAGAATTGGTTTTTTGAAGAAAAGGGGCAAATTGTCAAATTCATAATGACTCCTCATCAGTTGTGATGACTTCCCAGCTTTGCAGCAAAGGAGAATAGCAGTCAGGCAATGTTTGAACACATTCTTATGGAGAAATTGGGGCATTTGGATCCTGAAATTAGATGTGAAGACAGCCAAACATCTCCATTAAAAGGAGAGTTTTGCTCAAATGAAGGCATTTCACGTTTGCTCAGCTCCTGGTCTTATCTGCAGCTTTTCCTGCTGCATGGCAGAACTGGTGGGCACAGTGCTGCTCTGCATCAGAGAGCTGCCTGCTAATTTGGGTGGGAATGCTGAAAACCCATGGCATGCATGGGGACAGGACATTGCTTTACGTTTATCCCATGCTTGGAATTCATGCTGATATTATTTTCCAAATCTTCTGCCTGGAACTCAAGTCCAGGAGGTGGAAGCACTTTGTTGTAGTAATGCAAATCCAGCATGTAAGCCACATTTTGCCCCAGATATTTGTCTATTTGTCTATTTTTGCCCCATATAAATCTAAAGACAAAAGGAACAAGCTGGAGGAGAAATGAAGGTCCAAAAAGATGAAGTGACTTTGCCAAGGTCAAACAGCAGGACGGTGGCGAAGGCAGGAATATAAACATGAATTATATTGTCACTCTGCTGGGGAAAAAGGTTGAAATGCAGCTCATTTTTTTGCTGTAGTTTAGACCCAGCTTGACGTATTTGACCTCTATTCAGCTGGCCAAGGTCCAGGGAAACAAATATGAAAAATAGGATTTTCTCTCTACGCTGGGGAAAGATAAGAAGGTTAACTAAAGTGGCATGGGTTAACTCAATAGCACTGGAGTTTAGGCAAACCAAGGGCTGAGCCAGGGTCTGGTTAACTGGTTTTTCTGTTAACCCCACTGGTTTTGAGTTACATTGAAAGGGATAAAGAAATTTGGCCCAGGGACTGGGGAGGAGGCAGGGGAATGCAGCAGCAGCCATTTGTTGTTGTGGTGTTTCCTCACTGCCATTCCTGCACGGATCCATCACAGGCGGTGCTCGACAGACACCAGACTCAGAGCACTGACAGGAGGTACAGTTCCAAACCCTGAATTTTACTCCATCTCCAGTTTTCTGCAGAGGAATTCAGCATCCAGGGGAGCACTCACAACAGACTGACAGGGAAGAGCAGAGAAAAAGCTTCTTGGGATTTAGCTCAGCCTGTAAAACCCTGACTTGTGCTTGCCCTTACCTGGAGGAAGGTTGTGCAGACCTCCAGCCCTGCCTCCTGCTCCCTCTGGGGAGGAGTTCATCACCTGGGAGGTGGAAGGATGTGTACAACCCTCTGACCAAGGGCTGTAAAACCCCTGGCCCACGAGTGCTGCATGATCTGTGTGCCAAACATGACTGGAGTGGAGCTGGTGGCACTGGAGGCACCCGGCTCTGCTCCCTTGGGCCACTTGGGCACCCACATTCCCTGTCCTGAGCACAGGGGTGACACTGTCACACTCAGCTCCAGAGCCCCCTCCAGGAACAGGCAGGAAAAATGAATCTGGATCAAAATCAGAAATAGAATTCAGTGTTGGCTGCCACTCTCTGCTCTTGCCATGACAGAGAAAGCCATGACATTTTGTAAACCTTGAGAATTTAAGGGAAATATTTTAAATAAGGATGTGTGCACTTCTCTTCTATCATCCAGGTGTAAGCACTAACCCACTCTACTTTCCTCAACCACGTGGCACAAGCATTTTTGTATTTTGAATGTAAGGTCAATTTAGCATACGCAGAATGTTTTCCTGTTCATTCTCCATTAGCATTTTATATTTATTAGTGAGAAACTCAGAAATAGTGGATACTGAATTCAGCTAAAAAACAATTCTTTGCTGAATATTTAACTAAGACATGACTTTAAACCGTGTTAGTTATTTTTATAGGTATTCTAAAAATAATACCATAGGGTTTATTACCTAACCCATATCACACAGAATTTGACATTTGGATGTTGAGGGTTCATATGTATGTTAAAACAGTGAGAAAATATGCACAGAAAAATTTCAGGGCTTCTGTAAAACAAAAATAAAACCCACAGAAATTTATTATCTGCCCCAACCACACTGCAAATTGAAAAAATGACAGTGGTGGGCAGCCTGTACACCAACATTTATCAGCTTGGATCCTCTGCACAGACTCTCAGGATGCTCCATCACAGATTAACGTCTCTCAGCAAAGAACCTGCTATAAAAAAAACCAAGGCATGCAGGCTGATGAAATTAATGAAACAAATCATTGTTGTAAAGCATTTGGTGAGGTGTGAATTTGAAAACTAGTTTCCTAATATTTGTAAAATAAACAGAAATTAATATCCATTAATAGTATCATAATGATCTTAACTGAGAATGTTGAACTGTTGCCTGTTTTGTTCTTTTCAACTGCAGCATCTCACTGCAACAGTTTTTGTGGCTGGGGAATAATCTGCTTGTGTATTCTGTAATGACACAAGAAATAAAACACAATAGGAGGAGTAAAATCTGAATTCCCTTCCCAGCAAAGAGTAATTCCACAATCCATATATTTTTGGTATCTTTCCTATATAAGGTGCAGAGTTTTATTTCCTAGACCCATTTTCACTGCCACCTCGAGCTGGGCTCACAGGAGGAAGCAATTCGGCTTCATACAGAAAACTTTATCCCGAATCTTTAAATGTCATTGAGTGAGCCTAAATTTCCTAAAGCCTTGTAGGGTGATGACATGGTGGCTTCCCCACGGGACATTCCCTTCTCATGGCCTTTCCCACCAGGGATGGTGGGTTTCAGATCTTCATATCTGTGTGTAGATCTACCTTCCAAGCCAGCTAGAATGTGAAAAATGCAACATTTTCCATGACAAATTCCTTATCTGCAGTCCTGCAGACACCACAGTAGCTTTCTGGTGAAACTAGGCACTGTGTGGACTAAAGTACCAGTACCTCACAAAGTGAAACCACGGGAAGAAAAAAGGGAATTTATTCTCTTAATCAGGAGAGCACTATGGCACAGGTTCACATCCCAGCGGTTTTTAACATTGCCATTTACCAGAGGCAAACAACGTGGTGCCAGGTGGTGCCAATGGGTGAAGGGAGAAGGGGGTTCAGCCACCCAGGAGACAGGACAGGCCCAGTCCATCCTTATCTGAGTGCCAATACCACAGAGCAGAAGCTTCATCATGAGGAAGCCTCAGCAGCAAGATGGGAGAGTTTTAGCTTTGGCTTCCATGCCTTCCTCTGCAGTTTGCTTGGTCCCACGTTAGTGTTTGCACGCCTGCCCACACAAGGAGGGAACATATGTTTTGGATGGGATCCTCTCTTTGAAAATGTGTTCTTGAAGCAAAAACAAATGTTAAACATTCTCTTAGCAAATACCTCCTTTTAAAAGCCTTTCCTCGTCTATCTCATGCAGACATGAGTTAGTGCCTGTCCACCACATCACCATTAATGGTTGTGCAAAGTGTCCAGCAGGTCCGCTCCAGAGGGACTGGAATTTATGGGGATAACTGACTTTTCACCCCATTGGCTCAGCAGCCTCATTAATTTGGCCTCAATCAAAATATTTCATCCAACCTGAAAAAAAAAAAAAAACCAACATGTTTTATCTCAATATTTCTCAACCACTTCTATTACTGCTACCAAGATTTTAGACGTTTTTTTGAGATTGAAAACCCCTGAAACATTTCGTTTTGGAAGTGTGGAAGCGAAACTTTTTTTAGCCCCTCTTCCAGCCTGCCACGTTACCATATTTACCACGGTGCTAACAGTTGTCAGAGATTATCTGGCTGAGTCACAGCTTTTATGGGCTCCACTCTGGTCCTAGAGACGTGAAGCAGCTCCTCTGCAGCCCAAGGTTTACGTTGGCATAAGCGAGATCAGAACTCGCCCTTCTGTTTACCATTTAGCTGAATCACCCCATCACAGACCAACTGTCATCTGTCACTCCATACTTTTAATGGTACATTGCACTGATGTTGTCTATTTTTTCCCCCTTCCCTGTCACTCTGGTATGCGCTAATCTCTTCTTCCAGGCTTCTGTTGGATCTCTCAATGACGGTGCCACTGCAATTTAGGGGATTTTTTTTAAAAAATAAGAAAAAAAATGGCAAGAGAGACTTTGGGGAGCTGGAGGCAGATTTGCCCTGTAACTCAGCCTGCAGATTAAACAGACCTTGAGCTTTTGGAAGTGCCCTCCAGGATGTGTTTTGTCCATCCAGTCCCAGGCATGGCATTATCTGGGGAGCAGAGGAGGTGTCCCCCCCTCCACCAGCAGAGCATGGCTGCATCTCCCCGACGAAGCTCATCGTGGAGAATTAATTAATTTTAAAATTGCAATCTCTTCTTCATGCCAAAGCCTCTCTGCAGCTCTGTGTTCCTACAGCCAACGGACCAGAAATCTTTTCCAAGTGCTTGGCTTCCTTGGGGCCCCGGGGGTGACAGAGCCTGGCTGCTGATTAACCCTTGTGGTGCCGAGGGACCCGGTGGCCCGGGCAGGCGCCTCGCGCAGCCTCGCGCTCCATCTCCGCATGGGGAACTGCAACATGAATCACGAATCCTCTCGGTGCTGTGACAAACAAAACTGGGAGAGAAACGCCTTACAAAAGGCAGTTCAGCTGTGGGAGGAACTGCCCATCCCAAGCAATAAAAAATATTTCCGTGGATTAAGATTATTCCCCATTGTTTGTTTGTTTGTTTGTTTTTCCCAGAGATTGGTGGGGGTGTGGAGGGGATTAAAGATACAATAATCTTCTGTGAGTTTTCCATTTGTATAGGGTTAGATTGGTCAGTTAATAATTTTAGCCTGTTATTATTTTTGCAAACACCTAGAAAAAGATTCTGAGGTTTTCTTGTGGCCTTTCCAAAATTACCCATATGTATGCAAAACAAGCAGTAACACTGAGCAGTGAGTTTAGTGTGAAGTAGAACTCAAACATTCCAGACACAGCTTGTGGATATGAACCCTTTTGGGGGTCCTCACGTTTTTGTGTGGGCAAAGGTTTTTCTCTCTGCAAAATGCAATTTAACAATTCACTGTTCTGATGAGTTCAAGTCCAGTGTGCAAATTGTTTCCCCGCTTTGATTGCTGAACGTCTGCAACATGGAGTGTGCAGAGCTTGTAGATGTCCATCTGGTAAGAGAAATAACACTGTGTCATTGCAAAATATGTGGCTGGGTGTGTGTGCATATTTCTCTGTGCTCCTTCTTTGTCATGATTCCTCGGTTTAATTTAAATACATGTTTCACTTCTCTCCATATTTCAGGTTTATTGCAGAGTATGAAAATCAGGAAGCTTTTTGTTCACTTCATACATCTCTCACAACAAAGCCAGACATCCGAACCTGGCATAGACTCCAGAGTGATTATTGTTACACATGATCTATGGAGCAGATAAATTACAGCTTGATTTTTATAAGGTATATTGAGCCTGCAGGCTTCAGCAGAAACAAAAACAAAACAAAACTCAGAACCTTGGTTTAACTAGTAATTTGAGGAAATATGACAAACCTGACATGGAAGTCACAGAGCAAATAAATATACACATCCATCATTTTGTAAAATAATGCCTTCACTAGAGAGACCTCTGCTTGCTGCAGTCTGCAGTGTAAAATTTCTTCATGGTTTACTGGCCTCAGATCCTGCTACACAGAGAATCAAGTCAGCCATAGTTGAAAGAAACAATTCTGTGCAAGAAAAACAGTGTTGTGCAGTAAAATAGTGCACATATCAATCATGTGAGTGAAAACTAAGTTTGTTTTAGGATATATTATAATATTCTTGGAATGATTAGAATGATTAGAGGTGTTTTTTCTTCACTTGCTAAAATAATTGGAGACTCTTTGCCTTTATTGTCAAATAATCTAGTTCCTAGAAATAAAATCACCAGGGGTTATTGCAGATAGAAAATCCTACTTCATACAAAATACAACAAAAGGCAGTTTCAGAGTCATCTTCTGAGCACAATAGTTTTGTTGGTGCACTGGAAAGGAATAACACACACAATTCTCCCTTCAGGAGCTGGCTTTTGGTACCAACTCTTTTTTTTTTTTTTTTTTTTTTTTTTTTTTTT
>VZSR01001238.1:5340001-5363353 GCA_013398615.1 Brachypodius melanocephalos | reverse complement strand
ATAGTTGGAAGGTTTTGTGTGAAACTAAAGAACACCATCAGTGCCCTTTGCATGAGATCTGCCTCTCAAACTGTCCCCTCCCTGCAGATTCAGGAACTGCAGTTATCCCTGAGCTGAAGTTCACAACACAGCAAAATGCTCCTGCTCAAAGAGGAGGCTGTAGTTTGGGCACAGACAGGGATGTCGCCTTTGACACCTGGAGGAGGGTTTTACTCAGAGTTTAGGGGTTAAATCCAACAATTCACGTCAAGCTGCTTCTGGATAAAGAACAAAACAGAGCCAAAAATACTCAATTCCTAAAGAAATGTCTTTGTCAAAGCCACAACTCTTCTCATACTCCATCTACTCCAGCATGTCCTTAGGGTTTTCTTCATTTCCAGGAATGCTTCTTGAAGAGGCAGGATGGAGAGGAGCCAGGTCACCGCCACACATACATGCAAAATGCAAAACACCCACAGCCCTGAGAAGGAGATGCTGCCCCAGGCAAAGATGTGGGTGTGGATCCAGTTAGCACAAGACCTGGATCTCCAGGTCCTGTGCTCTGCCTCCACTTTTAGAGAAATTCCAGTGCCTGGAAGAGAGTGGAAGAGCCTTTGTGTGCAAGATCTCAATGGATCAGATGTACAAACCACAAACTGAGTGTCTTGGCCATACCAGAACTGCTGTAAATTCTGAGGATACACAGAATTACTGCTGTGGGTATCAGAGAGATTTAACACCAAAGCTGGAGGGCCAAAAAGGGAAGATCAAAAGATCCAATAGATCTTCCAGTAGATCAAGAAGAAGGGGTGAAGTCCCTTTTGAAGTGTTGATCTGACCCATGGAGGCTGGCTGGGAAGTCTACAGGAAAGGGTCTCAAGCGGATCAGGAATCTGCATCTTCCATCCTTAAGCACAAGATTGTCCTACATGCACAGCAAAGACAGTGGTCAGAAAAATAAGCTTAACCTACAGCAGCTGTTTTACTCTGATCTTATAGACTTTGGTACCTAGGTATGATCCTGCCTTGGTCTGATCCTGCAGTTCTTGGCCAGGCAAACCTTACTTTATGATCCCTAGTTTATACGAAGGGTCCATCACCTACTCCACTGTGTCTTCCAGGCTGCATCTTGCAGTTTAAAAGCCAAGTGCACGTTCACCGCTCTTAGCATTGCAAAGCCAAAATGACTGGTTTGTGCTTCATCCATAAAATTGCCACCTAAATATTCATTCTGGAATCATTACTCCAGGTGTTTGTCAAGGAAGATGTACAAAGCAGCCAGAACATGTTTAGCATTTCATGCACCAGGCTGAGCTGCAGGAGTGACAGGTTGAAAAATCTTGTTTGGACTCATAGACTGAAACAGTTTAATATAGAAGTCACTGGTGAACTATAAATATGGAAAGTCAGTGTGCCACATTTTTATAGAATCCCCATTCTGCATGTCTTTTAAACATATTGAAACTTCAGAGAAGCTGTAGAAGTTAAACTCACCAATATTTGCTTTGAACATCTGCAGTTCTTCAATGGGGGAACGTTCAGAAGCTCAAATGCCTGCAAAAAATACACTTTATTTGAATGTATACTTAGATTAACTGATCCCACAAAAGCCAACTCTGTTCATTTAGGCCAGGAATTACCCAATTTGCTCACATAATCTCAGCAATTACATGTTCATCTTTTTTAAAATATCAGACCTATGGTGTGATTTACATGGTATGTGATCTTTTTACTTAACCTCAAAGATATTAATCTTTATTAAAGGGGATGAGAGGCAAAGAGGGGGAAGAGAAGCTGGTGACAGATACTCTGACAGTGAGGAAAAGTCATTTATAAAATGAACATCAGTAAACATTAGGAGTGACATATTGATATCAGCAGCCAGGAAATGGCTGGCCAAGCTAGGATGAGGTATAGCACCTTAAATTGTGGCAACCATATTTTTTTCCCAAGGTTGATCTTTTATATTTTTTAAAGAGAAATTTACTATTATGCCTCTTGCTTCCCTTATGGTAAAATGCCAGAAATTTGACTGAGATTTACTTAAAGTGACAGCAATGCCCCATTTTGTCCAAGAAAGATGATTGCTAAATGTCACGTCCATCTACTCTCATGTGGATCACTTATTTGACACATTCGTGTCTCAGCTTCCCTAGCAGTTTGCAGCATGTTTCCTGGTGCTCTGAGGCAATCTGAAATCTCTGTGGTGAAAACCTGAGCTGGCCAAAGGCAGGTCATTAAAATAAATAAATAATGCTGTTGGGATTCGCTGCTCTCCATTCCAAAGGTGTCAGGCCAGAAAAAAACCTCCCAAAACCAGACCAAGAGCTTATGCTTCTGGTCTGGCTGCCAGAAGGCCACACTGGTGGGATGCTCTTGTCATCTCAGCTGAAGTAGAACCACAGCAAAAAGCAAACATTGGCATTAAAATACAGAAAATAACCTCGTAAAATTTACTATTTTATTTATTTTTAGGAAATCTGAAAAATGGCACAGTCTGAACCAGGGCAGAGTCTGAATTTTCTCACTTTGCTGCAGGACCCCACTTTGCTGAATTCCTGGAGGGAGAGATGCAAAACCCAACTGGGTGTGAGGGAACCATCAGCAGGAGCTCCTGAGGTGGGGAGCCCATTTAAATCTGCTTTCCTGAGCCTCAGAAGTGACCCAAGCAAAGCAAAATGGAAAGCAAGGCAGAAAGGCTTTTTGCACAAAATGGAACAGTAGTCATGAATAATTAATGGCTTTCTACCTTCTTTGCCATTTTAACTTGTCTTTCTTAGTACTTATTGCCTTCCAGTCCAGAAATGTGTCTGTAGATTAATTCATGCATGTTTTGCAGCAGCAAGTCAAGAATTAAGGTGTGTGCTGGAGATGCAACCTCCCACCAGACCCAGCCTGATTCAGCAGCCTCCCAGCCAGAGCCAGGGAATGCTCTCACACAGATCCAAGCTCTGGGAGTCTCTCACCAAGGCCGAGAGCTCTTTTTCCTGTCCTCTTCTAAAAATTTCTACCAGTCCTATCCAAATACAGGAGTTAATAATCACAGAAAGGACTTAAGTTGTGAATGGAAGGACATAAAATCACGTCATGAGAAGGACACACCTTTGGTTTGTTGCAGCACCAGAAGTTCAGAGATAGCCACTTATTTATGAATTTTGAGCTGCAAATACTACAACCATGAAATACAGTGAGAATATTTAGTCCTGTCTTGTCCTGTTGACTGCCCTGTGCTATCAGGGCACTCATACCCTCAGTCAAGGGTGTTTCATCAGCCAATCTAAGGGAGGGTCTGTAAAATCCCAAGTTTTTTCTCTCAGACACTCCCTTTGATGCCCAGCTGCCAGCTCCCATGTGGGCACTAACCTCAGACACAGCTTAACACCCAGAAAACCTGCAGGAGCAGCAAAACCAGCTCAAAATGCGTCCTGTGTGATAAGCGGGGGGTTGGATTTTTTTTTTTTTTAGTGTATGCTGGAAGATTAAAGCTATTCTAAATGAAAGTAGAGTGTGTAACAGGGCACAAGATTTCTAAATAGGTGCCACATGTCAGCAGGCATTTACAAGAGTGTCTTCAGGTGAGCCTTTGATATCGACTGCTGAATACTTCAGTCAGAGAGATGTGACCAAGCGAGAGTTTCACTGCCTTGATTTGTTTTCCAGCTAAAATAAATCTGAGTAGAATAGACTTAAATTACCTGTGATTTTTTTCTGTCTTTAAAAGGACACATAAAAGCTCACGAGATCACTGCGCTCCCCCGGAAAAAAAAAAAAAAAAAGGGAATGGGAAAAAGAAACCAGGAAAACCATGAAAGATTCATTTTAATGGAATCCAGGTTTAGCTGTTTCATATTTAATAATGTTTAATATTTCATTTACTACTGGGGACTCACCTTTTTCAGAAGAATGTAAGATTCAAGGCACTATTGTGCATTAAGATTTTATGTCTGACTGTGGCAATATTATAAGGGTTGGCATTGGAGCTGCTCAAGCCTTCTGAAGAAAGCCTGGAAGCAACAAGGTTTCTTTCTTTTTTCCTACAGCCAAAATAGGAGCTGAAGCCCCAGAAAGTGGTGGGGTAGAGCTGTGAATCCTAGCAACAGGCGGGGAAAGAACTGTTCGTTTCCTCACGTCCTCCAAGTGTTGGTGCCTTCTGGTACATCATTGACAGGAAGAGACAGAGACCATGGAAAGGCCCTCCTTGCTGATGCTTCAAGAAAGGGCACATTTTTTTCCAGTGGGATGGATGAGTTTTTGCAATTTGGGGGGGAAAACCAGCAAAGCAACACCCCAGAGTCCATACTGTTGTTGCTGTTGCACTTCCCTTCATCACAAGGCACTGTCTTTTGGTGCAGGGTTTTTTTTCCAGTTTTCTCTGCTCTTAGTCTTTTTTTAAGCCCTTCTCAGTGATAATGTGGGCTTTTCTTTTTAAGTGAATTATGAAAATTAGCACTCAACAGTGTGAGCGCAGGGTTCTGCCAAAAAAATCCATCATTCTGTGGCCTGCAATGAAATCATGGGTGATAAAAGCTACCACCCATGTTCGGCAGAAAGGGAACTGAAACCAGAGCGCTTTTCCTGGAAGAAGAGGCTCCTGTTAAATATGCAGCAGCCTTGTCTTGCCAATATTAAACTAGCTTTTCTTCCTGGAGAGCCTGTCAATACAGTTTGACCTCTCTCTGTGGATATTCTTCAGAGCCTGAAGCACTCAGATAATCTGAAACAGCTCCCCAGAGCCATCCCAGGAAGGTGGGCTTCAGTCAAAGAAAAACTCACAGAGCCTGGGACAAAGAGCAAGGTGGGATCCCAGATTCCTTGGTCCCATTACTGTGTTCAGAAATTCATCATTTCCCACCTGATGCCAGTTTGTCTGGGTTTGCCACATTTTGCTCTTGGGAGAAGCTTGCAGACTCTCAGGAGCTTTGCCTGGGTGTAAACTGTGGGAAGAGGGGCGTGGAGAAGAGCTGGGGTTGTGTAACATGGCCTGCTGCTTCTGTTAAAAGAATAAATTTGTGCAAAGTAGCACTAGTGGGTTGTTGCCTTGGTCTGGAGCAGCTGCTGCAAAGATGAAGCACAGCCCCAGACAGAAGGGTGCAGCAGAAGAGGAGGATTTGGCTCCCAGCTCTCACCCAAAGAAGGGTCCTGGAAGCCCTCGTGCCTTTCGGGACATGTTCAAAATTTACCCTTGTCCTGGAGCAGCTTCACTCAAAATTTTCTAAAAAGATATCTTGCCAGGAGAGGGGAAGCTTTTTTATCATTATTATTAGGGGTTTTTTTGCTCCCAATTTCAGTCTCAGACCTCATTGAAGGGCTCTGGCATTTGCATAACTTCCCACGGAAACTGAATCAATGTTTGACATCATGGAACAGAATCTCGGGCGTGATTTAGCATTAGTAAGCCACCAGTCATCAGCACACTGTCATTCCCCTATAGCTGACATCTTAATAGAGCCAGCCTCATGCACACACATGTTCACCAGCAGCAAATTCTTCTGCTCTGGCCATGCAAGAGCTTTTCTTTTAACACAGGCTTGCACATATGAACATCCAAAAGACACTGGTCCAATATGATCAATTTTCAGGGCTCCGAATGCATTTTCCCTTTAGGTAAGAAGGCAATTTTAAATCCTCTTAAATAATTGAAGATACTCCTGATACAATCAAAAGTCAAGCTCCCCAAGATGAAAATGTCTGGATGATGAATAAGTTAATGGAACTAAAATCCCAGTCGTGGCTGATTAGGGGACCAGGAGAGTTTATCAGAGATGGGAATGTACAAGTCCAGTCACAGCCTGACCTTGTAACGAATGAGAGCTGAAAAGCAATTAATTGAGAAATTATCAGGGAAAAGAGAAGTTGTATGGTTGGTTAGCCAAAGCAATATGTCAATGGGCCAGGGATTGATTTGCCTGGAATACCTCAAGGTCTCTGTTCTGATGATTCAGGACTTGAAGGAACTGGCCCGAGCCAAGCAATAAAAATAAAACAGGGTCAGGAGAGGGAGTCATCAGTCAGCACTGTGGATCATGTATTATTTAGCTGGTAGTTAAGGGAAATTATCAAACAAGAGCAGACTTTAAACCCAAGTTTTTTCCCTGTGGGAGGGGGAATGAAGGGAGGGAAAAGAAAATGTTCCATTGTACCAACGCTCACTGTCCTCAGCTCAAATGCTGAGCTTGGGTCCTGGGAACAAGAGCTGCCAGGGTTGAGTGTTCAGTCCTGACAGTGAGTATCATTTATTGCTGAGATATTTCCCTCCTTCCTGCTGCCAACAGACTGCTCAGGACCTCTGCTCCCACCTCCAGCAGGCACCAGGACCTGACCCAGGCCATCAAACTAACAGTGAACTTCTGCCCACTTGAACTTTGATTATATCGACTCATCCACACATCAGCTTCCTACATCCTACACATTTGGGAAACTCTTGGTGGGAGCACAAGGTGTGCATGTTGATCTGAGCTGCAAAATGTGCCCGCAAACACAGTTCTGCTCCTTCAAAGATGAGGATAAAACACCCTGAATCAGACTGTAGTACCCTGTAGCTCAGGAGAGCAGCAAAGCAAATGAAAGCAGCAAAACAAATGATATATAAAATCTTCTAGAAAGATCAGTGGGTTGGGTGAGAATAGCTGTGTCTTGTCTTGTGACAATTCACTAAATCACACTAAACTCTGTCTCTCCCTTGCGGAAGAAAGAAGAAAACTCCCACAGAACCAGCCAAGACATGTTTCATGGCAGGATCAGGGCCTCAGACACCATAAACTGTTCCTTTTTGGGATCAAGATCCTGAGATGCTGCAGAAAAATTTTTGTTGGAAAACTGCGGCTAGCTTTCCTATCAGAACAACACTTCAAATTCAGGGTTTTTTTAATAGAAAGGCTTTCTAAACACTTCAGATTTGATACTGGGTCTTTTTTGTCATGTCCCTCACTAATCAAAATTAGAACAAAGCTATAATTTTAGCTTGTTATATTTCAATACATAATGAATACAGGAAACTCCAATATTTCACTGCAAATAGCCATTGCTTATGCAAAACCAGTTCTCTAGGAGGAAATTCCGACAGCAATTGTGAGATAAAGGAACAGCCCTATCCCACTGCCTATGGACAGATCTGAACACATTTCTGGGACCCACAGCATGTCACATGTAATGCATTTTCCATTTGTCCTGACCTGAGAGCTTTGCATTCAAGGAGCAGATCCCCCCAAGTGAATTCATCAGGAGGAATAATAACCAGTGGATGAGCTTGGGCCAGCAGATCCATCCTGCAGTTGTCAGAAATTCAGGGTGGCAACAACGTGACCTCCTTTGGTTAAGGACCAGAAGGACACAGCAGTATTTCCCCAGTCTATTTTATTGAAATGAAAGAGAAAGGATTCTTTTGGGGGATTGTATGATTCCTCTCCTCTGAGGCCAAGCTGCTGCACAGTGTCAGTAAAGCATCTGGGAGTTCAGGAGATGGTGATGGAGGTGCTGTACTATCCTGGCACTAATCATCTATTATCACCTTATGATAATTAACAAAGCTGATTCCAAACAAATCCTCTTTGGAGCAGGTCCTTGGTTGGGCCTCTGCTCTGCAAAGTGCACGAGGTGCTGCTTGTGCAAACACAACCAGCCCCAGTAAAACCAGTGGAACCCCAAACGTGACCTCGGGTTGCATGAAGCAGTTAGCCAGGATGGAATAAAGTCATATTGTTCTGCTAGGAATCAGGAGGTCTTTTTTTGGAGCATCCTGCTCCACAAAAGCTGTGCTGGACCACACTCTGATCTCACATAGCTGGGGAAAATTCAGAGATTTGGCCACTTTATTTTCTTTACTCTTTTCAGTGGCAGTCAAAGACTTTTAGTCTAAAGGCTGTGATGCTTTAAGATTGTCACAATGTGGAAGGGCAGGAAAATGCCCAGTCTGGAGTCTGACACAGTTTCCATTATAAATTAAATGAAGAAAGCCCAGCAAAGGCATGAAGCAGGTCACACCAGCAGTACTTTTATGTGGTAGTACTGGTGTGAACTTTTGTGTGCCTGAGCCCACCCAGGAAGGGGGAGATGGTCAGATACTACTGACCCACGCCCAGGACTCTGAGAGAGTGTGATGTGTTCCCAGCTCTCCCATGCATTTCTTACAGAGATTCAGCCAAACTATTCAGCTCCTCTTTTTCCTCCATGTCTTGTTAAATGTGGAACCATCCTAATTTCACTCCTAGCATCTGTCAAAGCCCTGATGGTGGGTGGGATCACAGTCCCAGGCACCACTGCAGCGGGGTATCTGGGAGCACTGGTGTTTCCACCCCCCCAATACTTGCAACAGTAAATTAATTTATGTTTGTGATTCTCTGGGGAGAAGAAAGTCATTCAAGCAAGTAGGCTCTGGGGGTCCAGGCTTTAAAATATTGGGTACTGGCCTCAAAAAGAGCTTGGTATGAGAGACAGGCTTAGTTACATCTCTACACCCCACATTTGGGCTGGTTGCTGTTGTTGCAAAGGGTTAACAGACACTGCAAAACATTTCTGGGATGAAGTGCTAAGATTTAGTGTACTGAATTAATTCTTAAATTAGAACAGGGGATTTGCACATGATTTCTAAGGGAAATTATCTTCTGGGTAAAATTAATACAGGAGATGTTTCAACATCTGGGACGGCATTATTATGAGCAATGATTACCCAGGCTGCCAAAAGAAAGAGATCACAGCAAACTCTTTCTTTTCCCAACCAAAGTAAGCTCCTCACCCTGAAGGGAGGAGAATATTTGCAGAGCCTCGTCTTGTTTGGAAATGCACAAGAGGATTCTGCATGAGAAAAGGGCTGCGTGCTTTGCTGAGGGATGGGTGGGAAGCAGAACTGCAGGCAGGGAAGGTTCTCTGTGCAGGTGGGCTGTTCCCTCTCTCCCCTCAGCTCCTCGTCAAAAAATAGGTGCTTAATGCAGTGCTACAGCTGTCCAGGTGCTTCATATCGGGAGGTTAAAGAGGAAACACGCTGGCAGATGTGACCTGGAAAAGCTCCAAAAGGGAGGTTGGTCCTTCCACTCCTCACCCACAGAATTCATCCAAATGCCTCATCTTCCTCCAGCCTTCAGAGGGACGGCTTTTCCCCGACGAAATTTTAAATAGGGCAGAGAGTGAAGCCAAAGCAAGACCTGCACCAAAAAAAAAAAAAAATCACACCCCAGGAGGAGCTCATAAATATTTATTTTCCTTTGGTTTATTTCATTTTGTCAGGAAAAGAGGGGGACGCTTGAGTGGGGAAAGGAGAGCAGTGGCACAGTGCTCCTTTCGCAGGGAAAAACACCAATGTTTAATTTAAAAGGGCATAAATATGAGAGAAATGCCTCTTTACTCTGGTGTTAGTAGCTGGCTATTAAATTACATCACAAGTGCTACGTGTGGGACCAGGCGAGTGCGTGGTTATTTCTGCTCCCAAAACAGAGTGCAAGCCTCAGCGTAATTACTCTGGATCCAAGTGTAATTACCAAGTGATCTGCGGGAACATACACAGCGGTGACATCCATCCCAGGCAGCATTAGGGGCCAGTGATAACACAGCATCATTAGCACGGCTTAGCGCTTCCCTCCGTGGCTGCAGGCCATGGTTTTCCTTGGAAAGGGCTGGCCGGGATGGCTCAGGAGTCACCGGAGATGCTGCCCTGCCTGTGCAGGGGCTGGCAGCAAATCAGTGCAGACACGGTCAAACATGATAGCCTAATCACGGGAAATTAGGCTGGGACAGAGTTTTTTCCGAGATGGATCCCCTTGTTTTTATGTTTCCGCAACCCGTCCCTTTTTTTTCCCCAAGTCCATGATAAGAAGGCGGGTGCTGAGTCCCCCTGGGGTCACAATAGTTTTGTTTGGCTTTATTCTGTTTTATTCTGCTTTACTGTGACAGCATCAGGCTCGGATTTTGGAATATTTTCTGTAGAGTTCACACCTCATCTGTCTCCTTTTGGAAGACAGTGGGTATGAGGATTTTCTTTTCTCTATTCTTTGTCTTCTTTCTTTTTTTTTCCCCCCCAAGGATGAAAGCATCACAGTAAACAACCTATTTATTCTGATGGTCTTGGAAGCGCTCCCTACACCTCCAAGAAGGTCAGAGAAATTATTCAGAAAGAGAAAAGGAGAGAAAAAAAAATCCTCTTTTCTTTTCATAATTGCCTGTTTTGTTACCACATCATTTAGTGCTATGGTGTTGCGAAGACAATGCAATAGACCAGTGTAGAAATGAAGATGCACTAAAGAAAAATAAAATGGATTTATTTTTTCAAGTTGGTGTTTTCAGGTACCTTTAGTTGTGTCCATTCTAGCTCATAAACACCAACAAATGAAAAGATGATAAAACATAAATTGACATAACTTCCTGTAAGAAGTACAGAACCTAAGATTATACAAATAAGCAAGAAAGCATCTCCCAGCTCCTGTGGGTAGCAATGCATTTGCTCCCAGCTCAGGGTCAGTGACGGTAAAGTGAGATTGACAGGGCAAGTAACCCCTGAAGGAGCTTTTCCATTTTGGTCAGTGCTGCTAAGCCATGCTTGCTGCTTTGAATGAGCTCAGTTGCACACAGAGATCTTATTTTTATCCCGATTCTGCTTATGTGTTGGTTTTATCTGAGCAGCTCGGCAGATGTCAGTGAGCCACATTTTGTTTTGAGTTACATCAGCGTAAATCACAGCTGATCCAGTGAACTCGGAGATATCCTCTTTGCAGTGAGAGCTGTGACACGAAGAGTTTGGTGCCACGGTATTGTGACAGCTTAAAGCCCCTCCATGAGGAAACAAAGTCAGGCTCAGCACTGTCCTGGAACACATTACAAAGCATGTTTGTTATTGCACAGAAGACAGCATTTGCCTTGGCTGTGAACAAAAAACCCAGATCTGTAACAGCTAAGATTTCATCTCTACCATTTATCCAATGAGCTTCCCAATCCTCTTGCACAGATACCCTGCTGCTAACATAGCAGTCAAGATCAGAGCACTTAATCAATCACTCACCGAGGACAAATATGCGTAATCTAAATTAGAACAAACCCAGGCATATTTTATATGACAGCCGTACAGATTTTTAAGAAAAAGCATTGGCAAGAAAATTGCATGAGAACAAAATTGTTTTGTGTTTATGCTTAAAGTGGTAGATCTCCTAAAAGCTTCTGTGGCATTAGGTAGCCTTGAATATGCAGGGGCAAAATCCTGCTTTCACTGCTTTCACTTCTACATTTTCATCAATAAACCAGGGATACATTTGGTCCCTCTGGCTCTGAAGCAGAAATCCTGCTGCAGACCTCAGTATGATGTAGAGTCCTTCTTTAAAACCTTTCATATTTTATGATCACTGTCGATTCTCTTATGATCAGTGTTGGTTCAGGCTTTCATGAATCAAAAATCAGCTCGTGGAACGCATCTTAGAGCAACCTATTTGTCTGCAGGTAGCAAAGGAAAGTGGTACTTTGAAGAATAAACCCCTCTGCCTTCAGAACGAAGCTCAGGCTGCACAGGAGGCTGGAGCAACTTACAGCTTCTATTCAGGCTCCTCTCTGGGCATGCTGAGTGACCTTGTGTTCTCCCATTTTCCTCTGGGGGAGATATTATTTATCCCTGATAATAAAACACAGGATTCTTCAACTGCGACTCATGGTTTAATCTATTGTGTCAACTTACACAAGCTCCCTTGGAAAAAAAAGGAAGATCAGAGGCAATAAAAGGAGTAAAAAAATGAAGCATCTTTAACTGAAGCCATACAACTTTCATCTGAGGTCAGGCCCACGTAGCCCTGGCTCTGCAGTGTGGAATCTCCAGAGAGGAGCATCCCAGAGATGGCCTTTGAGAGTGGGTGGCAGTTCTTGCACAGCCCACAGCGCCCATCAGGCTTGGAGAGCCTTCAGCTTTGGGTACAAACCCAACAAGCAGCAGGAAGGCTGAGCCCAGCCTCTAACAGGGCAGTCAGCACTGCATCCTGAAAGGAGGAATTCTGAAAAAAATGCTGGAAGTATCTGTGCAAACTTCCTTTCCCCATGCACCTCTGCAGATCAGGCTCTAAAGAGTCTCTCTGTTGAAGTTCTGTTTCTGCTTCTCCAGAAGGAGCAAATGGTCCCACAAAAGTTCACACATCACCGAACATCCCATGGAGACTGAATTTCAGTTTATTGCCCTATTTTGGGACTTTTAAATATCCATTTCAGTTCCTGCATGAAAGCATGTCTGATCCAGAGTGCAGCAGGACTCATTTGCTCTCCTCTGACTTGGTTTTGGAGGGACTTGTGAGATTTTCCAGGGACAACTGTCAAGTTCTTCTCCCAGTCAGCTTGCTGAGGTGAGGCATTGCTGTTAGCACTGTTGGCATGGGCAGGTTTCATCACATTTGTTAGGGAGATGTTGGTAAAACCAATGACCTAATGCTGCAATTAAAGGCAATGATGAATATCACTGAATTCCATAAAAGTCTGGGAAGAGCAATACAGAGGACTTTGGAAAACATCATCTTGGGTGTCCAAGCAGAAATTTGTATGCCCATTTTGCACACAGAGGTCAATTGTGGATTTTACTTGGATGTCTCAGCTTCAAAGGTCAGATCTGAAGCTTCCTTCTGCTTAAGGACAAGACGGAGACTCTGCAGGTACCAGCGACCAGGAAGCAGGATTTCCACTTTCCACCACCTGTACAATTTCCAGGAATCACTCTGCATGACATTTTGAACTTAGATACTCAGTTAATTCACCCACAGATCCCTGTTAGAGTGCCTCAGTGTATTGCCTGATTTTTTTTTTTAACTTAACTTTTTTTTTTTTTTTTAACTTCTCAAGTTTTGACTCAGTCACTTGCCTGGGAAGCTGCTGTGTGAAGGTGCACGAGGATGGACTGGAGCATCTAAACGGAGGCCCCCAAACAGGAGCATTTTTCCCTTGGCCTTCCTGCACCACTGGGAATAATAATTCCTGGCAGGGCTGTTGCACAGCTTGATTCATTAAGGCTTATGAAGTGCTTTTAGCTCCAGCACTGAAAGGCTCTGTGCAAGTTATTTTGGACTGCTCAGGTGTTAGGAGGAGAGGCATTGCAGAAGGAATACAAATAAATCAAGAGAAACTGCCCCTTCCTCCCATGCATCCCCTGCCCCGCGCTGTTCTCCATCACTGTTGGTGTCACACAGTTAATTTACAAGCCCAGCACTTTACAAAGCCCCTGGAGCACCAATTGTCCCTTTCTCATGCAACATCAGCTCCTCAGAACAGCCAGCTGCGTCTCCGGGGTCAGCCTGCTCCTGCCCTTCCCAAGGCAACTTCAGCCTCTCTCCGGAACCGCCTGGGTGTTCATTTTTGGACAAGTCAGGTCCAGCATCACCCGCCCCGCAGCAGGATGCGCTGGAATAAGCCCGAGGTGCAGGTGGCTGCTCTGAAATGTGCCATGTGCTCGGCCCAGGAGGGAACACTGGGTTGGGGAAGGTGACCCAGATACCCCACCCAGCCCATCACCCATGAGGGCATCCCCAGACAGCGCAGGGAGCGCTCAGCCTGCCTGGACAAACCACGGGCAAAGGAGCAGGCTGGTGGCTGGGGAAGGTGAAGGCTGTGGATCTTTCTCATGGCTTTTCTTCTCCCTCCCTCCCTTCCTCTCTCCCTCCCTCGGTCTCCCTCCCCTCCTCCAGTCTGTTGCACGGGAGCTGCCGGCCATGCTGTTCCAGTTCAGGGGCTCCTGCAACAGAAAAGATCAGCTGTTGGAGAACCCATGGAAAGCCCTGGGGGAGAGCCATGGCCGCAAGGTAATCAGCAGGCAAAGTTATTACCATTATGCTGCTAATTAATTCCCAGCTCATTACGTTTCCTGTGGCTAATTTGTACTCGCCGCTGATTTGATTAAACTCATCTCTATGCTAATAAATGTGTTTTCCATTTGTTTTAGCGACTGTAGGAAGAGAGCCCGGTATTTACATATTTTGACGTTTATCAAATAAAACGCGGCGCCTGAATTAATTCTGCTCTGATTTATAAGTCAAGGGGGGAGGAAGGGGAGCGGGGGGATGCTGAGGGTCAGGCGTGCATGGCGTGTGCGTGGCACAGCGAGCCGGGGGGGCTGGCATGCTCCTCACTTTTCATCCTCCCCGGCTCCCATCCTGCCCAGGGATGCTCCTGCAAGGCGGCTCAGCCAGCCCCCTGGCATTTATTTCCCCTTCCCAGCTAAGTTTTGGGATGTGGGGCTTTGATTTGTAGGTACACCGCACCTACAGTGTTCAGTGACACCTCGTCAGGTGGGTTTCTCTTTGTCTTTCAGAAACTGCTCTAAATGAAGAATAGTTTTACACTGCAGCACCTCATTATAATCAGTGACTGTGTTTCCCAGCCCTGTTCGTCAGGACTCGCTACAGTAATATCAGACAGCTTGAATTTCTAATCAGGGAGAGGAACAGACACCTTGCCATGCACACAGATTTATTTTAGGAATCTATTTTACCCTCTCTACGTCAGTAACTTTCAGCAGGGCAGAAAGCTGCCCTCCTTAGCCTTTTAAACCCAAGACTAACTCTTTAGAACAGATCTTCAGCAAGTGAAACTCTGCTCAAAACACTCCTCCTGTTCCTGCAGTTAACTGCTGCAGTATCAGTCTTTTCATTTAGGGTAAATCCTAACAGAAGAACATACTGGAAGTGTAAATAAGTGGGATTTGTGCTTTAACATCACTAAGGGTTTGTGAAATCCAGCCTTTCCTTTTCCCAGGAAAACTGGCAGTGGTCACCTAGCACGTGTGTTCTCTCTCCATGTGTGTTCATATATTACATTTTCTGTTGGTGCAGGGACATCTGTGTTACATGGGATGGAGAGCAGAGCCTCACAGGGAGCGTGGACTGGGGAGAGCCGAGATGGGAGCAAGGCAGGGAAAGGTTCCTCTTCTGGGGCTGGAAAAAGCGCAGTGGCTCAACAGGGATGCCTGGCAATGCAAGGAGATCTAACCCATCCCAGTCCTGCTCGGTTTTGTCTGGAAATTTGGCTCAACCCAAGAGGGATTTGTTTTCCCTCTGCATGCTCACTTCGGGCTGGATTCTCTGGTTTCTCTCCCAGGTTCTCACAGGTCACACCAGTGGCTCCGGAGCAGCGCACAGCTTTCTTTCACACTCGCAGTAAAAGTTTCCCAGTAAGGAGGGGCCCCAACGACACCATTCTCACTCTGGCAGTGAGACACCTTCCACCGCCGCTGCTTCACCCCAGGCAATCTGAAACAGCTTCATTGCTTAAGTAACAATTAACAGCCCTGTCTTTTGGGAGTGCCTTGGAGCGCTGCGCGTCCCCTGCTCCGCAGCCTGCGCGCTCCCGAATCGCGGGCAACCCCCAGCTCCTGCCCACCCCTCATCCCTTGCCTGCCAGGGTGCTGATGGGCTGCAGCCAGCCCACCCCTGCCCAGCCAGAGCCCTGCTGGTGCCTCCTTTCCTCTGGCACTCGCTCCAAAGCCTCACAGACACTCCTGTGATGCTGCCCAGGATGCATAGGATGAGTGTCCCACTGGCAGTGCAGCAAAGATCCCTCACAGGGCTGGTCCAGGGGATCAGGCAGGAGGTCCCTGGGCTGTTTTTAAAGCAGGTCCTCAAAGAGGAGCTGGCAGAGCCCTGGCTCTGTGCTGGGTGTGCACCCAGAGGTGCTGACTGACCTGGAGCCCTGCCTTGGCCAGGCACGCAGAGCCCCAGCAGCTCTGAGCATTGTCTCAGCACCTCTAGAACAACCAGCTAAGCCACGCAGCAGTGGATTGCTGGACGTTTCTCTTCCTACAGAACCTTTTAAGCCTTTGCAAAAGCGGGAAGTATTATGGACAAAAAACCCGCCTTGTTTCGCGTTAACAGCCTTTGCTTTTCCCGGCGAAGGTGGGACAATAGCCACACGCTGCATGGTATCAGTGTCACAAAGAACAGAACCAAAAGGCTTCAGCTCAGGACAAATAAAAGTAACATTGATTCCTTTTTATTTTTCCCCTTTTTTTTTTTTTTTTTTTTTTTTTTTTCCAGCTGGTATCAATACATTAAACAACCAACGCTGGAAAAGTGAAATTGATTCAAGGCCTTCAGTGCTCCCTGCCAAAAAAGCCTCCTGCAAGGATCTATTCTGTATTGAATTACAGTCTGGAAAAGTTCAATAGGTTATTGTACAAACAGAGAGCAAAAGCCCGTCAACAATGGAGCCAAAGTGATTGTGCAGCTCCTTTGTGCTTGCCAGCCCCGCGCCCCTCACGAGCTCGGATGTTAAATCAGTTTAATTAAAATGATGGGCTTCAAATGCCTCGCATTTTTTTAATGCATGTCCATGTGTAAAGACATGTAGGCTGAGGTTTGAAGCTGCCTGCCTGCACTGACGGCCCCTCCATCCCTTTCTTGGTCCTCAACTGCAGCGGATTTTTACAGCTGCTGAGCACTTTGGGCGGATGCTGGGGCTGAGTAGGATCATCAGCCCCATCTGGAGCAGCTCTGGCTTTGAGCAGCACCCTCAGCCTCAGCCTCAAGCTGTGGTGTGTTCCCCTTTGCAGGGTGGAGCTGTGATTTGGGGCTCTCTCAGGGTACAGGACTCGGTTCTGGGACCCTCCAGCCCCAATGTCCCCCCCAGAGGGTCGAGGTGCTCCCCAAAAAGCAGCAGGGTGAGGTCCCTGATGCTGAAGCAGGTTTGTCACAGGTCTCACCACAGAGTCTCCTCCTCCAAGGAGATGGGAGACACTCGTGAGCCACATCAGGGTTTCTAAATCCCCCTCTCCATCTCTAATTAAGATTCAAATTGAGTATAGGAATCATGTGTAAGTAAGATGCTAATTATTAAAGTCATTGATCTCCCAGACAATAAAGCAGCCTCGCTTTTCTGGTCCTGCCCATGTTTTGAGGCAGCTCTGAGCCCTCACCATCATAAATACCCAGGATATCTGGCATCCACATTGGAGAAGTGTGAAAATGATTGATTTTGTGGAGAGGTGAAGTCTCCATCTTGCTCTGAACAAAACCTCTACTCCAGCCCCAGCCTCAGACAACCCTGGCAGCATGTCTGGCTCTCTGGATAGCTCAGCTCCCTGTAATGACCATTAAACTTTGGTCCCTCTCCTCACTGGACATCTGCACCTTATCCATCCTGCACCACTGCATTTATTTGCTCATTGGACTAAGTGGGATTTACTTTTCAGCGTATTTAATGAGATTTACTGCTCAGTGCATTTAATGGCTTCTTGTTCCCAAACTGGACAACTTTCATGGTTGAATATCCTATCTAGGAGTTACAGGGATTGGGGAAAAGGTGCTCTTAGTTTGAAAAAAAATATATGAAAGAATGGCTGGAAAATTACAGAGAGGGAAAATTCTATGGAAAGCAAAGCAGAGCAGAGCCAGTATGGGGCCAGGCTGGAAAGTGGGGGGCAAAGCCACAGGGCTGGGAGGATGAAGGTGGCCAGTGCTTTAGTGGCCACAGGAAGGACAGACTCACAAAAAAGAAAATCCTTGGGCTGCAGAAGAGAGGAATGCTAGCCTGGAAAAACAGAGTGCAGCACCACACTGCACCAAAACGCTGGAATTAACATCAAAGCAGTCCTGGAGCAAATGAGATTACGGTATGCATGTTAATGAGGCAGCAGCACTAATCAGCCAGGATGCCTCGCTGGGAGGGCTGCAGTGCCAACTCGTGATTTTTGTTGTCAGGCTGGACCCAGCTTCCATTTGGAGTGAAGATTTTGTTTGGTTTTAAAAGTATCAGTATTTTTGTGGGGTTTCAGGCAATCTCAGATTTGATTTGATTTCTTCAAGTAGATGTCTGGCCCTTCAGGGTACAGAGGAGAACTTGGAAATGGGATTGAAGTGGTCCCCAGGGCCAAACTGAAAACCTCTCCAAAGCCAAGGAGCAGATGAAAGTTGCCCAAAAAGCATTTTACTCTATTTTAAAACATCATTATTTTTAAGCCAATCTCACCAGTTTGCAGGGCTGAGTGCACAGCTTTGCACACAAAAGGCAGTGTATTTTTGTGCCAAGCTTTCCTGAGGAACACGAAGCCATTCAGGATGTGAGGGGTCCAGTTCTGCTCACATTTGCAGTGGGTTTCTTCCCAGTGCCACAATGCTGATGTTACAGTTACACTTCCCCATTAAGCTCCAAAACTGGAGCTTTTTAATGTCAAGAGCCCTCAAAAAAGCACTTGCTTGGGATTATGTGGCTTCAGGCAAAAAGCTGTAAAAGGGGCAGCCCCTCACAAGGGAGGCTTAGCTGGGCTGGGGAGAAGGATGGCAGGAAGGTGGGGGTAAGGAGGGAATCCTGAGGAAGGAAGGATGGAAGGAAAGAATTGAGATAAGGAAAGGCAGATAAGCTGCTCTCAAGCATTAAAAGGGCAGGACCCAGAGCAGAGGACAGGCACGAACCATGTCTCTGCTTGAAACCTGGGGTGCTCCCAGAGGCCAGGGAACAGATTCATCTTGGTTAGGGAAGCTTTGGAGCAGGGTCAGGAGAAGGGAAGCCCTTCTGGGGCTTCATATCTGTCTCTGGTAAGATAACCTCTTGGGAGCCAGAGGAATGTGGAGAAACAGCCACAGCAAGGTTTGGGATCACTGCAGTGTGTGCTGCAGAGCTGCAAGCTGCTCTGAGGATCAGTCCCAGCCTTCTCAAGGTCCATCTCAAGCCCTTTTTATGGAAAATGCCATTCTGATAAACTCTTTCTACAAGGAAATCACTCTTGTTTTGATCTGTTTTTCAAACAGCCTTTCTTCTTGATTGGAGAAATTGGCTTAAATGAGTCTTTCTCCCTTTTCCTAAGCAAGGCTGTAATTCACTTCTGCTTCCTTCTCTTTTCACTGATAATCTCGTTTGCTGAAATTGTGAATAAAACAGAATTTGAAACATTTGAGTGTTTACAGAGCAGAACAACATGTTTTATGTCTGAGTTTGCCCTGCAAACCTGTCTCTTCTGCAGGTAGCTCTGAGCAAGGCACGGGGGGCGCTGCCAGAAGAGCTGATCCTCAGTTCCCAGCTCTTGTCCAGCTCTGAGAAAACATTTCTTTTTGCTTGCTGGAGGGCAATGATATATCTCAGCTCACAAAAGCTTTCCTGCCTAGTTGCAGAGGTGCTGAAGGAATGGGGTCCCAGAGCTGTTCTACCCAGTGCACAGAGGTGGGGAGGGCAGTGGAGGAATGGGGGAATAACCAAACGAGCCTGGGAAGGTGCAGATGTACCTCCCTTCTGCCACAGATTGCCATGGCTGGGAAAAGAAGCTGTTCAGTAGCGCTTTCCATGCCAGGGAGATCATTAGCAAATTAATCATTTACTAATTAAACGGCATGATACCCATGTAAAGGGAGTGTGATTACTCTCTTCTATAAGTCAGGAAACTAAACAGCGTTTCTGATTTTAGACTAAATTTGCCCTTCTGGCAACCCCACGGTTTTGCTCCATGGCTAAATAAGGTTCTTTAGAGCCCCCACCTCTGCACCCTGATGTGCACCTTGTCAGGACCTGCACTGTCTGCTGGCTGTTCCCAGGCTCCTGTTGGAAACTGCTGGAGGCTTGGCTGGTTTCATTCCACGGCCTTTCCATCTAAAGTGGATGGAGGAGAGTGAGAGGATCCAGGCAAGGAAATGGGGCTGCATCCTTGCTGGGCATCCCAAAGGCTTGCAGGGTGCAATCACACCCTTCACCACCCCTCCAGCTGAAAGGTGGAAATCATCCAGAGTCAGGAGCAGTGACCATGATGAGACCCAAAGTCTGATCTGCTTCTTTTCACTCTTCAGATTTTATTCGGATCATGTATGTGAAATTAATCCCCTGCTTTATCCAAAATGAGAGCCCCTGGCAACAGGCTTGATCTGCAGCATATAAGTATACATTTATTTAAAAAGTGAGAAGAACTGAAATTGGGCAGGCAGAGCAGTGGCAGTGCTGTTCCCGAAGCCCATGGAAATGCCTTTCTCATTGTGTATTGGAAGCAAGTTTGGAATGCAGAAAGAAAATTTATCATTTAAATGCCAAATTATTGCATTGCAGCCATGTTTGTCCTTGCTAAGATCTCTCATGCCATCCCTACCACAATGCTTTCCACTGAGGCATTAACATATAGCAGAAACTCCCCAGAAAGGAAGACAAAATTCTCCTCCTCTCTTCACAATCTCGAGGTGTCCAGCTCACAGTGCTGACGCTGCCCCAGCCCTGTGCACCTCCACGGAGCTGTCACAGGTATTTACTTTTGCTAAGTGCAGCTCATTATTACTGCCTCCCCTGGAGCTGTAGTGCAATGGAAACTCATTCCCCACGGCCTTGCCCAGTAACTTTCAGAACAATGTATTTTGCAGTTTTCTTTACTTTGAGTCTGGTTTCCCCCACTCAATCAATTGTGGGTGTCACGCAGTGAATCTGCCTGCTGCAGAGAGAAAAGCTGGACTTTGCTGGGTGGATGTTTGCTTTGTGTTGTATACACAAAATAAAAATTAATTCAGGGGCAGCTAGGAAAAGAAAAAGCCCACTGAGGTTAGGAGCACAGAGATATAATGGTCTGAAAATTAAAGCCTAGCTGACTCCAGGAAAGTAAGCAACATCTAAGGCAGCTCGTTTCCTCACCATAACTCAATACAAATAAAGAGAAGAAGGTGGATGGAAATGGAGTAAATTATTTCACTGCCTAGAGCGACAGATGAGCAAAACCAACTGCTGGCTTCTCAAGGCTTTCAACAATTTTGCATGCCTTGAAAGGCACCACATTCAGCCACCTGCAATTGAACTTCATGGTGGCCAGATATCCAAAGGTTACTGCAGCTGGGCATCCCAGTATGGTTTCCCAGCTTGATTTCCTCAGCAGGATTTCGTAGGGATAAGGCAGCACAGGGGTGGTGTCCAAGAGCCTCCTCACACATTCACTGCCCTGGGAAAATGAGGAAGTTGTATCCTTTGGGCACAGGAGCAAAATGCAATTTGTGTTGCTCAGAAGGGATTGGATTTGGGCTGTCACTTCTTTCAGAGGCTCCTGGCCACTGCCCAGTGCCTGTGCACACCCAGGACAAGCCTCATTTTCCTAAGTCATAGCACATCTCTAATGCAAACACAAAGTGAAAGGATGCTGGAAAGCCGCTGGCCTTTATGGTTTATTAAGCTTCTTGTGCAGGCATAATTTCAGACTTGGATTGTTTTTAGACTAGACCATGTCACCCCTCTGTTGCACCTCACAAAGCCCACCAAGACACCACCCCTCCTGCAAAGGGATGAGAGAAGCACAGGGAAAATCCCACTTTTGTTACTGAAAGATTCTCTGATTGTATTTTTTTTTAAATAATAACAGTCACATTTCTAAACAGCTCTTTATTAAACTGTCCAAACATATCATCTGCACTGGAGGATGTAAGGGCTGACACCAGACAAAACCATCAGATTGCTCTGAGAAAATGCACTGGCTTGTCTTGACAATTTAGGACTCTGTGGATTACCCTGTTCATATTTGCTGTTGATTTTAAGACTGAAATTTGCAGTATGAAAACAGACATGTCCAAGAAAGCATTGCTCAGCTTAAACTTAAAAGGACAGAGACGCAAGATTACAGCAGAGAGATGCAGCTCCTGGCTCCCAGCCCTTTCTTAGGAACCAGCTTTCACTTTGCCTTGGGCTTTTGGTCTATCAGCCTCTAATGAAAGATGACAGTGCAGGCTCCCTTAGGGGCTAACGTGGGCAATTTCAGCTCTGGCATTTTAATTTATCTGTAACCAGCAGTTTTCAAAAGGGTAGAGCTAAAAAAGAACTTGGCTTGGTCACACATACACACACAGACAAAAAAAGGGGGAGTTGTGACATAGAATGCATGAGGAGGTTTGCTGGGGTTTAACTCCTTGGGCTCCTGCAAGGCAAGGGCTGGAGCCTGGAGCCAGGGCTGTGTCCCTTGGCACTGTGGCTGTGTGCTATTAACCCTTTCTACCAGGAAGCTGCTTTTCCTCTAGGTGAGGAGAACTCCTCCATGGTTTATGGCTGTTGGTTTTAGTGCCGGCTACATCTACTATACTCCTGACAGTCAAGGTCTCGACTTTTCCCGTTTATTAATCCCCAAAGTTGCATTCAGGCACTGTAATGGCAGAAGGTTAGGTTAGGATCAGCAGCAGCCATAAATCCAGAATTAAAGGCTGTGGGTTGGTTTCCGAGTCACCCCGCGGTGCCATGGTATGAGCGCTCACACACTCACTCCGTGTGTGCAGCCGGGGATGAGCGGAGGAGCTCAGCCCGCATCCTGCCCTTCCCATGGCGTTTTTCCTGCCGTGTTTCCAGGGATCCCAATTGCCCGGCTGTGCACAGCTCAGGGTGATCGTGGCAAGCTCGGTGCTGACGCAGCCGGGGCTGCTGAGTGAGCCTGGCACGGCTTCACATCCGACCCTCATCAGGAGCTTTTCACTGCACCATTCATTCGTTCCCTGGCATGTTCCACACGCCCTCCAGGCACCTGGAGAACCTCCGGGCACCCGGTACCATCAGCGAGCTCTCAAAGGATGGATCCAACCCAGCCCCTGCCTGACCCGCGCTGCGGCTGCAAAAAACCTTCACTCGGGATGAAACGGGTTAAACATTTTATTTATTTAATTGTTTGCTTTACTTCTTTCCAGGGAAGAATTTTCACTTTGCCTTTTTTTTTTTTTTTCCTTCCTCCCTGCTGCCTCCAGAGGAGCAGGCGATTCCAGGCACAGATCTAGCAGATGGTTTTGGTGGTGGGAGGCACAAGGGGCTCGCTCCCAGGAGCTGCTCAGGCTGTTAAGTCAAAAATGAACTGATGCATGCAGCATGCCACAGCCCCAGCCTGGACAGCTCCCAGTGCTCCCCTGTGCACAGGCAGCCTGTGCTGGCCACTTTATACTCTGTGCCCGATCCAAAATCTGCTGGAATTGGGGAGCAGCCCTTTCCTGAGCTCCCTGAGGCAGCTGGGGTCAGGGCAAACATTGTGTGAACCCCAGTCCAGTCACCCCTTTGTGATCCTGTCCACTGCAGCATCTCCCTGACGTCCTGGGAGATGCAAACCTCATCATGACAGGCACCAGCAGGTTATTTCTTCTTAATGTTTACATATTCTAATGTAAAACCTTCACCTTAGGCCCATGGCAAATACTGCCAAAGTTGTGGAGTCAGGGAAGCAAATCCGTATTTTGTCAATATTAGCCCGATAAATAAAACTTGAGAATTAAATGCATTCCGTGCTTAGCAAATGAAAATTAATTTCTGATACATAAGAAATGGCTTTCTTAACAATATTTCCCTTGTTTTAGTGAGATAATCTAGAGCTATACTAGGAAATACAAACATTTTTCAGAAGAACTATACATAATTTATAGAGAAGCACATCTGAATTAGCTCTGGCATTGCCCTGAGCTTTCCTACAATCCATAGGTCTGTTTAACGGTTTTGAGTTCACCAAATTCCATTCCCTAAATATGAGAT
>VZSR01001238.1:5298170-5331058 GCA_013398615.1 Brachypodius melanocephalos | reverse complement strand
CGTTCCCAATCCTGTTCCCGTTCCTGATCCCGATCCCGTGTCCCGTTCCCACTGCCGCCGCCCCGGGCAGGCCCGTGCAGGTGCTGCCCCCTGCCGGCGCCGCGCGCCCCTGCAGCCCCGCCGTTGCCGCGGTAACGGCGCGGGCGGCTCGGGAGAACGGAGGGGCCCGAGGGGGACAGAGGGGGACAGGCGCGGACCGGGGGGACCGGAGGGTCCCACCCCGGCTCCGTGGGACAGTCCCGCTGCCGGTGCTGGAGCACAGCCACCGGGCAGTCCCGAGTCGGCAGCGCCGGGGCGGGCGGGCAGCGCCATCCTCGTCCCCGGTCCCGCTCCGCGTTATTCGGGAAGCGGCCGGGGCGCGGAGCAGATTTCCATTTTGTGCTGGGTATTACCTTAACACCAGGCCGGGACAGGGGCAGTGCCGGCAGGCATGGAAACATCCCCGCTTCCGAACATCCCCTCTTCCAAACATGCCCTGCTTCCAAATATCCCCACTCCCAATATCACCGCCTCCAAATATCGCTGCTTCCAAATGTCATCACCGCTCCCACGTGCTCTACTCGCAGCTGCTGCTCCCCCCTCTTCCCCCGTGCGGTTTTTCCAAGCCCCCCAAATGCCCAGCCTGGGATTCCCCCTCCTGTCGTGTCCTGGCCCTCAGCGCGCGTTGGGAGCGCGGTGCGAATTTTGGCCCGTGGGCTCCGGCGAGTTCTGGCCAGTCCCTCGCCCAAAGCGGGGTGCCCAGCACGGGCAGCGCCCCTCCCTGCTGTCTGATTGGGATTCGGGCCGCATGCAGGCGGGGGAGGGCTGAGCATCCCGGCGAGAGCCCGCCCCGATTGCGGCCCGTGGCTGCGCTGCGGCGGCCATCTGGATGGGGAACAACGGGCCCGGCACCGTCGGCATCCCTCCGCCAGCACAGCACGGGGATGCAGAAATGCCGGGAAGAAGGAAGGAGACTGGGATACGCGGGATGGGAGAGATGGTCACAGTGAGGCCACAGCCCCGTGCTGCACCTCCCGACCACCCAAAATGAGATTCCTGCCCAGAGAAGGTTCCCTGCTCCCAGCTCTCACTGCACAGAAGCATTACGGCTTGTGAGGATTTCCTCTCCCCATAAATTAGTATCTTCCAGCTGTTTCCTTCCACATAAAATCTCTTCTATTTCTTCTCTTATTGCTTTATATAAACAAACATGAGAGCGGCTCGTTCTAAATAAAGTTATTTGTCTAAGTAAATTAATATATCATATTCTCTCCTGAAATATAGAGAGCTATTTGTCTCCAGAGAAATCATGTTGAGTGACATAGTATAACCCTATTCATTTGCATATGCAGATATGTCTAATTATTCAGCTTGCAATTAAAGGCTTGTGTGTCAGCAAATGAGACTAATTAGAATCATAGAATCATGGAATCGTTTAGGTTGGAAAAGCCCTCTAAGATCATTGAGTCCAACCATTCCCCCAGCACTGCCAAGCCCACCACTAAGACATGTCCCCAAGTGCCACATCCTCAGGGCTTTTAAACCTCCCCCTGAAGGGATGGGTACTTCACCACTGCCCTGGGCAGCCTGTGTCAGTGCTGGACAACCCTTCCAGTGAAGAAATTTTCCTTAATAACCAATCTAAACCTGCCCTCCTGCAACCTGAAGCCTTTCCTTCTTGTCCTGTTGCTCCTACCCTGGCAAAAGAGACTGACCTGGCTACCATCTCCTTGCAGGCAGTTGTAGAGAGCAAAAATGTCTGACATTACAAGCAAGAGCATGGGTAGCATGAAAGGAATTGGTTAAATGATGCACTGTCCTCAGGATTTTAGTAGCCCTGTCGCAGTTTCCCAGTTGCCTGGAGGAAGGCAGTGAGGCACCTTCCACAGGCATCAGATTCACTTTTACACTATGCAGAATGATTGAATGAGGTGTCACATCTCCACAGCGTGACACAGAGCCCACCACCACATCAGCCCTGCTGCCTGCAGGACCTGTGCCCCTCCCTCTCATAATTGTTACTCATCCTGCTCAAAACCAGCAGATACGGATAAATCTTGGAAGGGTTTGAATAAGAAACAAAACTATTTGTATCTGGAAACTACTGAAAAAAGACTTTTTGACCTTTTCTTTGAAAATTCTGGCTAGATTTGTTAGATTATGGTTGGGGAGCAGTCCTCAAGTTGTTCATCAGATTGTTATTCACAGAATGACAAGAATAACATTTATTATGGTCACTCAGGGCAATGTTCTCACAGAATGCATTTTGCAAACAAAAATAAATGCATTTTCAGGTAACAAGCTCATTCTCAAAACTCTGTTAGTGCTGGTGGAGCCACAGACAATTTTTCATGGGTATAATGCACAGTTAAATGAAGAAATTATATTTAAGAAAAGTAAAAATGATCACGTTTTGATAATTTTCAAACCAATACGTCAGGTGGACATGTCAGCAAGGTTTCACAATACAGGAACACAAACTGCACATCTCTCCTTCCGATTTCTGACGACTACCTTCCAATGAGAGGAACTATTCTCTGCATGTGCCTTGTTTTAGCTTGAAAATAAAATGGGATTTAAAATGAAAGAAAGGGAAATGAAAGTATCATCGATGCAAAACGTGGCTTGTTCCGTTGTTTTTCTTTCAGGGAAAGAAGAAGAAAGAAAATTAATTTCTAGTTAATCCAAACAGCTTGGAAATCGTTGTATTTATCTGTTGGGTGAGAAGATAAACAAGGAAGGAAAAAAAACATCTCTATCCAGAAGAACCTTGCGGAAAACATGTCTTATAATCATCATTCTGCCTTTTCTATCTGTTCTGACATTTCAAAGGTGAAAAAGCGCCAGCACAGAATTGTAGGAGGACTTTATGGCTTCACGGATCTGGGTGTGAGAAGTCAGGCTCTTCAGCTTTTCAAGAGACCCAAGATCCCTCTTGGGACCCCAAATAAGAGCTGCATTTTCACAGAAACTCAAACTCATTTCCCGTGATGCTCACGGCATCTTTCACAGTCCAGCAGCTCTGGGCATTTGGAGGCTTGGAATATCCTCTTTGTTGTGTTTCTGTATTGCCAAATTTAGTGGGACCTCACCTGTCACTGGGGCTCTCAATGCTTTTACAGCAATCTCTGCCCTTTTTCCTCTTTAGCACATTGCCTGTAAATTGAAATGATCAGGCCACAATCGGGGCTGTTGGTCCCAGCCTGGCTCCTGTTGCCTCCTGCACTGTGCATCTGGCTGGATCACAGGGGGCTTAAATAATTTTTAGCATCTAGGGACCACTGACAGGAGTAAATAAGTATTATATAACCTTCCCCAAAAAGCCCAACAAAATAATAACGAGGAAATAAGGTTAAGTGAAACCATTTCAATAATGTTATAGGCCTGCTTTCAATTAATGAAAGCTGGGAAATTCAATGTCTTCAGAGGCTGTGATTTCATTTGAGCTCCCTCCACTGCTGAACTCCTCCTCACAAAGCAATGAGTTAAAGACTTAGCAGCAGATTCATAATACATCTAAAATGTACTTTTTGTGTTTAATGTTCACTGGAATGGTTGACTTTGCTGGGTTTGGTTATCGAGAGGAATAATAGTTTTCAGTGTCATTGAAGCATAAGATATAATTCCATTATCTTCTTTTTCTTTCTTTTTCTTTTTTTCTTTTTTTTTTTTTTTTGGATAAAATAATCTGGAAGAAGTAGAGCAAAATGAGAGAAGAAATGATTCTACAGACACTGTTAATTATGTATCCATCATATAAAATAGCAATAATAGCATAATAATTTTTCATTAAATAGAGCACGGGAGTATTTGCAATCTCATACTGTCAAGTAAGAAATTACTTTAAAAAACCCCCACTTATTCTATTTCAATAAGGCAAACTAATTTTGGAGCAATTAATGCTAAATTTAGGTGCTTACTAAGTAGAAATTTGACAATTTGATGATTTGTGCTTTGCTCTATACACATTAAGCCCAAATTCAGTCCCTTTAACTTCACAGGTTTGAAAGTTAGGCACCTGCTCTAAATTAGGCACCTGGACCAAAGATATAATTCAGGGGCAGGGACCTTGGGCTTTGCCACCAACCTGCTCTGTTTTCCAGCCCACATCTGGCTGCAGAACAACTGCATCACCATATTTTAAATGAATGTGATTGAAAGAGGTGCCACCCTATTCTCCCTGCAGGGAGCATCTGTTGAGCATTGATCTTAATTTCAGGTGGTTCAGGGTGGAAATGAACTGACTCCAAGAAACTGCCAGTATTTCAGCTGGAATGCAAAGCTCCTGGTGTTCAGTAAATTGTTCAGAGAGCAAGTTCAGAGAGCAGCATGCCGGAACATTTCCTTTGGTCTGCTTTTCCCGTTTCTGTGGAATGCAACAATTGTTGATGATGCTCTCAGTTATAAAAGCTGGCTGATGAACTGGGTAACTCCGAGGCACTTCAGCTTTTTGCCTGTGTGAGTTTATCCCACGTGTCTGTCAAGGAATGCCATGCTCCATGTAATGGGAAAATCCCTTTGCAGGCGCTGAGGGTTTTCTCATTCGAACAAAACCCAGCAGTGTGTTGGGTTTCAGCAAAGCAGACCCGTCCTGCAAAGCACAGAACAAGGGTTGATCCTTGCAGAGGTCCAGCATTAGAAAGGGAAATGACTGCTGGTGGAAAACACAGACCATTGGATATAAAGAGCATGAGAAGAAGGAAAGAAGCTGCTGCTGCCACTGCTGCAGCTTTAAATTAAAATGCTGCATCAGCCAGTCCCTGAGGACTTGATAGAAATCTAATTAGTCAGACAATCTGGCACCAAATGTCCTAATTTCCCCAATCCATGTGGGATTTGTGTATTCTCTTATTCACTGCAGTTCTAAATTTCAACCTGAGCCTTTCTAACCCCTCTCTTTTTTCAGCGCAGACATGGGACTCCAGAGAAGGTGATCCCTATCAAAACCTAATTGTTTTTCATAAACCTTTAATTAATTAGACTCAGGCTCATGAAAGACACTTAAAATATTAACAGTTTGTTTAGAGACAAGTGCTGGATGAGGATTGCTGCAGCCTGGTATTTCAGTGAGAAACCCAAAGGTAATTAATGTGGGTGGGCACAGGCTCCGTGTGGGGTCCTGAACTGGGAGTCCAAACACAAAACACCCCGGGAGCAGCACAAGGAGCTGGGCTGGGCCATGGCCAGCAGGATGGAAGAAACGTGGACCCTCTGCAGCCAGGGGTTCAGAGCAGGAGCAGCCCTGCAGAGGTGGATTTTACGAAAAGCTCTGGAAAGGCACCAGAGTCCCCCCAGCGTGGCTGTAGAGGGCACAGTAAGGACAGCAGGCTGGGGAGGCAATTAACCCTGTCCTGGGGCACCACCAGCTCCTGGAACAAGGTGCTGAGTGCCTCTGCATCCCCCTGGCACCCTTGGAGAGTCAGGATCCTGGCTCACACAGGATTAAGCCATTCGGGAGTAACAGATTTGATTTTTTTTCCTTTTTTTTTTTTTTTTTTTTTTTCTCCAGAGCAGCTATGACCTGTCATGTCAAAGCTTTTTATTAAAGTCTCTTAATCCCCAGATTATCACCACAATAGTTTCACAGGCCCATTCCAGATAAGGCAGGCCCCATTGTGGAGATGCACGTTGGAGGAGTTTTAATCTGCAAATTATTGGCATGCAAGACCATGAGGGGCTGCTTTGCTGTGTTGCCCGTTGCGTCAAGGGGAATTGAATATTTATAAAGACGACTTCAAATGGGCCATGCACTGTATTCCTCCCACATATGTGCAATCCCCATGTGGCAGAGGGGCCCTGCTGGAAGAGAAAAAACCTGCCGTGCCACCACGGCACACACAGGGAAGCCCTGCAGGCTGCGTGGACTGAGGGTGAGCAGGGCCAGGGGGAAGGAGCTGCTCCCCTCCTCCAAACACCCCATTTCAGCCACAGAGCATGCAGGATTTGATTTTTAAGAGAGCAATAATGAAAAGTGGAACGGCAGAGTTGATGATGGAATCTCCATTTCTTTCTTGAGTACCAGGGGAGGACAGCAAACAGATAAAGTCCCTGACAGGGATCCTTTGCTGACACAAAATATGCCATGTGGAGCGAAGGCTTATGCTGTATACAAAACTAATTAGCAGTTACCTTCTAGATTAAAGAACAACTCAAGCATCTGTTTCCCTGAAGCGTTTTTTTAAAAAAGACATGGCCCTCTTTAAAATAGCCTGACAGATTTTCAAATGTCACCTCTTGGGTCTTGGGGCTCCCAGAGGAGGTGCTGGGGAGCCCAGGAGGGACCATCCCCTCTGTGAGGTATTCCCAGGCTGTCAGGGAGCTGCAGGGCAAAGCAGCAGGTCCCTCTCTTTTCCCTGGAGGTGTTTGTACAAACAACTTGCTGCATCTCACTGCGAGAGGCACCAAACAAAACATTAACATGGAAATTTTGTATCAACAGAAATCAATCGGGAGCATCGTGAGCCTGAGCAGAGTGGGCTCAGTAAAAAGGGGAGCAGGTTTATAGATACAGACACATCTACATATCTGCGTTCTGCAAGGTGAGCAGCTCCTTCAGGTCTCCCAGCAAAGCTGCTCCTGCACAAGGTCAAATCCTGGCTGCAACTCATAAAGGTCCTCTTGAGACCCCAGCTCTGGGTCAGGCTGCAGCATCCATCAGGCAGCTCAGGCTCAGCCCTAGCAGCAATCTGAGAGCTTCTCTGTCAGCAGATGGGCTGAGGATAGCCCAGGACAGGGCCTGGCTCTCTGTGCTTTATCTCCTGGTGCTCACCAGGCAAGGATGTCACTGTCACAGATCTGCAGGCTTGGATTCAACCCTGCTCTGCCACAGCCTTCCCTTACGACCTTGGAGCAGCTGCTTAGGTTTCCTCCATACCTGTTTCCCATCTGTTAGAAAATGACTGGGTATATTAAAGGGTTCCTGGGAAGATAAGTAAACTGTGAGCCCATTATTAGCTATTACACTGATAGGGCCCAAATGTTCCTATTTTCTGTAACAGCTCAAGAACTTAAGCAGGCACTAAAAGGCTCTGGGAAAATACAGCTTTGCCTTTCTGGGGTGCTCTCTCAAAGGAGGCTGGTGTGTCTCCCTCCAGAGCCAGCTCTCCATGCATTTTGTGAAATTGCAATGTTCTTATTTTGCCTAACAGCCTTGGTTCCAGCCTGTGAAATGGCCTTTGGCTCGTGGAAACCTTCCAAGGTGCTCAGTACTACCTGCAATGCCTGGATTAATCATAATGTGCAGGTGCCAGAGCCCCCAAAGGGAAGGAGAAGGGAGAGGCTGGGTAATTGATTGCTACGTGTACCCAGCAGGAGCTGTTGCATTAGTCCAGAAATTACTTTGCTTTCTGGTTCCCAAAGTTCTTGGGAGTATAAAACAGGAGAGAAGGTTGCGTGTGAATCATCCATCATCTCTTTTGGCTACAACCTTTTCATGACTCGTGGAGAAAAAAAAAATTATAAATAAAGTGTGAGGGTGGGGGAAGTGACTAATTGAGTGCAATAATTAAACGCAGATCCCAAAAAAGCTGAGCATGATTTCTTCAGCCATCAGCACCCTGAGTGAGGGGTGGGAATGCCTCCAGGATTTGGCAGGACTTGGCTACTGTGGAGCAGCAGTGTGAGGAGCAGCAGCATCTGGCAGGGTGCAACAGGGGGGTTTCATGTGATGCAGCCAAAGCAAAATGCTGGGCTTGGATGTTCTCAGGCCTGGGCAGTGGAGCTGATGCAGAGAATTGGCTCCTCTTGTTGCCCTGTTTGGAGGAAGCCAAAATAAAGGAGGGTTTAGTGCTGCGAGGAAATGAAAGGTGAGGAGTAATCTCAGCAGGAAAAGTCAGAGCATCTTGTGCTCACCTGGGCCACCAGTTTTACAGACAAGGCCACCAGCTTCCCCTAGAGATGTGAATGCACTAAATTAAACTGGTACCCAGCTTGGAAAACTTCCACTCCAGCCAATAATATTTGCAGGATGAAATGGCAGCATCAGTATTTCCCATGTGCCAAGCAGAACCATTTGTCTCCGGTTGTTCCCTCTCCAGTTCCATTAATAAAGGCGGCCGAAGACACACTGAGCACATTCCCTTTCAGAAATCTCCCCAAACTTGGTGACATTTGGAATCACAGGAGGCAGCTGCAGTGTGAGATAAAGTTAAATGATGTATTCAGACACGGCTCAGTTCGGAAGGTTGCATCTTTCACGAGAGCCTGGTGCCGGAACCCGTGTTGTGCTCTTTAAATGAGGAATTACTCTTCCCCCTGGTTCACACATAGTGATGAATACACTGGAAAGATGGCTGGATCTCTGCAGAGTACCATGCTTTCCTTTCCTGACACATGCATCCCCCTGCCAACACCACAGACCTAATTAGTGCTCCCTTATTTCTGTTCACCGGCGGGGAAGCATGTGGCACCTTTCCACAAGCCCAGAAATGCTCTCTCGACACAGACAAGCACCATATTGCAATGGGTGGGATGGAAACTTGGTGGAACTGGCACCTCCACTGAGGTTTAATGCCACGGCAGCCAAAACAAGAGGGGCCAGCACCCCAAACACAGCCTGGCACAGCAAGGACGCAGTTCTGAGCTTCCCATCCCTTACCCACCATGTCCCTGTCCCCTAAGAGCCACATACTCTGCTTCTGGGTCAGTTGCTGAGACTAGATTTGTGTATTGTCCAGAAAAAAAAAAAATCCAGGATCAAGGCTTGGTCATAAATGCAGACGTACTTTGTGCAGTTTAATATAATACAGCAAATGCAAGAGCTGGGAGGAAGAAATGGCAGGGATAGGATGAACTCTGGAGACACAGCTCTGAGAAAGGAGAATTAGGAAACCCTTTAGATGAGACAGAAAGAGGGCAGGGGCATATCTGCCTTCAGTTCTCCTCCAAACAGAAAAAGGCACATCCCCTCCCAAACCTGGCCAGCCCTGCAGGTCAGAAATATTGTGTGAATATGCACTCGAGGTTATTGTTCTACCCATGCTGGGGAGAGTGATTTGGAGTCTCCTGCTGGTGTTAAATTAAATTACCCATATAAATAGCACCGGAGGTGACGGACAATAAATCCCACTGCTTTGCAAGCAGGCTGCTGCAATGGGCTGAAAGGTAGAGCTATTGTAACATGCCCTAAAAGGCTCCTATTTAAGTTCCATCTCATCAGACTTCACCTGGTGTAAGTTACTTTACAGCCCTCCCCCTGCACTGATATCCAGCTCCTGCTGTACAAGAGCCAAGCCTACCAAGTGCCTAAGGAGTGAGGAGCAAAGTACCTTAATTATTCTCACAGTGTTATTTTTTGCTTTCCACTAATTTCGCTAAAAATCTATTTGAGTGTTTCTACACTTAAATTTCTACTTATTATTATTTTTAAATAGTGCTTCTTATACATATATAGATAAAAAGACCTGCTCAACAATTACTTCCTTTTTTTTTTTTTTCCCTTAAATATCCATCTTACTTTGCAAGGTTACTCCCTACTGCTCCTTTTCAAGATTAAAACAACTGAGAGAATGAATTTTCCCCAGGGAAGCTAACAAAATTCATATCCCAGCAAGCAGCATCTCAGGGAGCAGTGATGCCAGACAGGTACAGGTGATGTAAAATGCTTGAAATTAGGAATATATGTAATGTTCAAAAAAACAACAACAGCAAAAGGCTTGGCAGTTTTGTGTTTAACAGGAGTATGGGTGTCATTACTGGATTTGCACCCAACAAATAAAAGCATAGATAGGATGAGAAGAAAATTGGAGGCTTATTTTTTGAAAAAAAAACCAAAATCTCTCCAAGACAAATTAACCCCTGATGTACATCCAGTAAATCTGATTGTGCTACTGGGAAACCAGAGATAAGCTGGCTCTTTTTCTTTGTTTTCCACTTATTTTAGAGGAGACAACCTATTTTTGTGCTGCTGGGTGAGGACTGATAGTCAATCCAAGGCTGTAAAATGCTGCATTGCTGTGAAGTATTTAATTTAGATCATTTTTGTGTTTCTGGGGATGTTGCCTGAGCTGTCTACGAGAAAAAAAGGTGAGATGCAGCTCAGAAATTGCAGCGCTGTAAAAATTTACGGGGGGTTTAAAAAAAAAAAAAAAAAGGACAAGAAAATGAAACAACAACAAAAACCTATCAGAGAGTGTGAAATTCACCTGGATCCCTCCTAAGGGGTTTACACATTTGTGTGATTAGAGTCATATTTACAGGAAAATCTTGTCACTTCTCCTCACACTCTGCAGGGCTGTAAAACACATCACTGCTGCTCTCGGGGTTCGGAAGAAACTGCTGCAAACAGGTGAATCTGTGCACAGGGAGCAAAGCCTGTGCTCCAGGAGGACCCTGCCCACCTAAAAGGCCCTGAATAATGTACCAGAGCAGGATTTCCTTCTGGTAACCTGTCAGAAAGACAGGCTGGCATCAAAATTAACAAACAAGCAAAGAAAGGCTCCATTGAAACCTCACAATCTCAATAAAAGGACCTTGCTCTGTTGACAGTTTAAAAATCTCCACGATCTCTGAAAGATTTATTGTAATTACTGTCATTTATTGCAATTATTGTATATTATTAAAATACTGTCATTATAATTGCTGCAACCAGTGACATCCCAAGCTGTGTGCTGCCCAAGGAACGTGTGGTCACAGGAATAAACAGCAGAGAGAGAGAGAGGGAGAACCAGAGGGAGTGGAAGAAGCAATAAAGAGGCAAAATGGAAGAGAAGAACCCAAGCCTGTGCTGCCAATCTTTCTGCTCATCTAAACTGATATTTGATTTCTGAGCATATCATAACACAGCACTGATAGACCTATTTCCCTTGCAGGGCTGTCCAGTTTTATACATTTCAAGTTGCCGGTGCTGCACTGTGAAACCTTGCCCAACCCATTTTCCCCAGGAGGAGCTCCTCAGGCAGAAATGAGGATATTTCTTTTTCTGGTTGTCACAGGGATGTGTTGGGCATCTAATATATACACATCTTTTAAAATAAAAGGCATGCAGAAAGCAGCCAGAGCCCTGAACCAAAGATAAAAGCCTAAACAAGTGCACTGAAGTGTGAGGTTAAATGGAGAGGGAAAAACCATTAGGGACAGTAGAGCTTTGGAAAAGTGTAGAAATAATTCTTAAGGAGAGAGGGGTGGTGAAATATCTTAAAGACAGAGAAGTCATAAAAACATGGAGAGCTGTTGTTGGAGCTCAAGACAATACAAATTACTTCCCCCAGTCAGAACTGACTGTGGCAGAGATCTCTGATCTGAAGCTGGATGGTATTTCTGACTGTAAACTCCTTTCAAGGCCTGGCTGCCTCAACACAAACAGAAGCAAGGTTGTCACCACAAAAATAATAAAACAGCAATCGTTTTGTTGGCTTGTCACACATTACAGCTAATTATTTAATTACTCCAATTTAAAATTTTACTAGATTTAGCATCAAAATCTAGTGATTGCAGTGTCAGAAAGGAATAATATAATTAACGTATTTAGTGGTAACATATTAAACTGTTGATTGCACTGCATTAATCAGCAGGGATGATATGATCCATGGGAGCTGTATGGAACACAGGCCTGGGTGGGACGGGGCTGCCTTCCTCCCCATCCCATCCCTTGCACACCCATGGGGTGGGAGGTGCTGGATGGAGGAAATTTTGGATTTTGCAAGAGAGGAGACAGGCAGGCCCATTCCTGCTGCAAGGCTCTGTGCAGGAAATGGAGATGAGCTTGTGGCATCACCGCAGAAGCACACACTGAGCACCCTGCACGTTCCCCACTGCCAAGGCACAGGTGACAAATCTGGGGACACAGCAGACTGTGAAGGCTCTTTTCCCCAGGGATGTGCTGGAGGTCCCCTGAAGCTGCTCGGTTTTGCCCAGACCTGAGCCCAGCTTCACATTATTCCTCCCACATGACTCAGATTGAAGCATTTCAACGAGCCAAGGTTTAATTCCCAGGATTATCCACAGCACACCAAATTCAGAAACAGTTTGGGGGTTCCTCTTGAGGCAAATAATTTGTATTTTAGTCACCTGCAGAATTGGTCACCCAGCAATTAGAAGCAGAGAAATTGTTTCTGCCTGACATGACCTAATAACTTTTCTTTTTCCCTCCATGGCTCCAGAGCCAGGCGGCCAAGAGAGGGAGCAGGAATTCCTGAGCAGCACTATGCTCCCGTGCTCTGTCACCCCTCGGCTGTGTGGCTGCTGATCTTGCTGGCACACAAACCAGGAGGCAGCAAAGGGTGCCAGCCTTGGAGGAATAACGTGCTCTGAACTCCCTTCTCCTGCCACAGGACATGGAACAGCTCAGCTCCTCACAGGACCCTACTCCAAACATGAGCTGTGATCTGAAAGTAGGAAAATGAAGCAAGACACCAGTAAAGACAAGGCCAGTCTGGAAGGAAGGGTGTGAAATGGCAAGAGAGGATAAGGGTTTATATTTTCGAGCTTATCTCTCTCCTAGAAAATACTTCCCTGCTCAAAAGGGGAAAGATAGTGGGTGTAAGAGATATCAGATGAAACACACAGACCAAACCAGATATACCTGTCTAATATTTACAAATGGCACCAATTCATTTTTTCAGATTAATTTCTGTCTGCAAAGAAACGCTCTGTATTCCCTTTTCTCCCTCAGCAAGCACAGGGATCTGCTTGCCTTTCTTGTGAGACAAGTCACGTTCTCCAGCATCACAGAAATCCATGCCCACAGCAGAAATCCCCCTGCGCCCATCCAGGTTCCAGACCCACATCTCTCCACATGCACTTTGCTCTCCAGCCACCCTTGGGACAGATAAATAAACGTTTTTCTGCAGTGGAGCTCTTTCTTTACCCCAGCTGAAAATGCCATTATCTTATAGCTTTATCTGAATAGCTTTATCTATAGATTTGTGTTTATATTCACATCACAGCCAGGTTTGAACTTCCCAGTGCGCTGCTTCTTAGGCCATGGTGTGTTGCTGAACAAAGTTTTCAGGGTTTCACAACAGCAAGAGAAAGGTGCACGTGGGCAGAGAAGGGCACATCAGGCTGATACAAGCTGCTAAATTTCAGGCTGCCCCAGCTGCCTGTGACTTCTCATCCACACATAAATGAGGCATTGTTGCAAGATGAGCACAAACTGTATTTTTCAAATTAAAAGAAATAATTTACTTAGGTTTTTTTTTTTCCCTCCCCAAATAACAGAATTCGAATATATTATTTGAAAAATTACATTTTCTTTTTCCACCTCGCTGCGTCCAATGATTGTGGTGTGATTATTAAACACTTCATAAATAATAATGTGACATTTTTAGATTGTGTGTCTGATTAAGCAGCCATTCTTCTCTCCCTGACTGCGGCCCTGGACAGCTGAGATTGCTGCAGACGCCGCAGTCTTTGTGGCTCCTTCCCTGGGGATCAGGATCAGAAGTCACCCCATAACCCAATTAAATCTGAGAGGATATGAGCTGATCACTTCAGGCCAGCTCCAAAACTCACAGCAATCCATGGGGCATCTTGGCAGGATCCTCTCTGAGCAGCAGCTCTGACCCATGAACACAGCTCGATGCATTCTCCATGGGGATGTTTCACATGAGGCATTTCCTCTGCAGTGGGCAATAATTTTACTCAATTAGGGTTTGGTATTAAAAGCCTGCTCTCAGAGCAGGCAGTTCCAGATGAAGACAGAACTAAATCCAGGGAACTGGAATATAAAAGAAGACAGGTGTTATCTGCAAGCAAATAAGTGAACTTGAGGGATAAATACTCTGTCAATGAGGGATCAGAGTCCTTTGAGGATCAAAATGTTGCCTCTTCAAAAAGTTTACTGCCCCTTTTAAATAATTTTAAAAAACCACAGTAAAATTATTTATTAAATAAAAAGCCATAATCCAGTGGCATTTATCCCCTGGTTATTGCAGTGCCAAGGATGCAGCTGTGCCTCTCAGAGCTGCCACACAGAGCAGCACAGATGTCACTGAAAGGGAAGGATCTCCTCACCCACACTCTCCCTTGCCTAGTATAGCATTTGGGTGAGTTAATCCCAGTCAGAAAACCCAAATGCTTTCTCTTTTTTTCCTGAGCACAACCACCATTTCAGAAAAAAAAATGACCAAAGAAAGCATCCTCTCTCCATAAACCCTCCCAGCCATCTGTCTGGATATTACTGACCTTTCGTATTATGCAGGCAGGAGGTGGAAAGGACGGGATAAGGAGTGTGGTGGAGGGGGGAGGTGTGGAAAAATGTCTTTGCTGTAACAATGACTTATTGCATTTGGATAATCTCTCTCCTTGTCCCACTGCTAACATGGTAATCTCTCTGCACCTCCTGCATGTCAATAATGCAATAACCTGCTCCCCGCCTGCACCAATAACACAACAGCCGCTCTCCGCTTTCAGCAGCGCTGATGAATTCGAGAATTGCAACAGCTCAGATGGTCCATGCGAGCTCGTCCCTGCCTCCCATCCTCATTACATTTTAATTTCACTTTAAAGACAGTTGCTACCAGCATTGTTTGGCTACAGCTTCTGTAAAATAAGCTCAGGCTGTGTGTGAACTTGGGAGGCTCCTTGGCTTGGCACAGGTGTTGGGGTATTTTCTATCAGTGCTGTTTCTTTGTATATTCTCCATTGAAAAACCAAGGCGAGATTTGCCAAAGCCTTAACTGGCCAACAGCTCAATGTATTCTCAGAAGAAGCTGCCCTAAACTCAGCACTTCTGAGAAGCTGTTACTTATGCTCAATGTGGCAGGTCAGATGCTCAGCTCACTGTCCTCGTTGCAACCTTCAAATCTGTGCCAGTTACACTGACACCAGTCCACCAGTTATTGATTAAGCAGTGTTGGTTTAAAGCATAAACACACACAAGTGCTCTCCCCAGACATGTTAAGTAAATCGTGGTTTTAAAAAAATTTGATCTGATAACAACAGCTAAAAAATAGTTTAAGCCAACGTGACAGGATGGAAAAACTATCTGAAAGCATAATCAAGTATGCTTAATATCAGAGAGCATATGGCAAAAAGATCTTGTAAGAGAATCCTTAATACTACAGTGGGCCTCACACACTGATTAATATCACCTCCTCTGTACAGTCTAGCATGGATAGATTCAAGCAGAAGCTGATAATTCTCAGAAATGCCACTCCTCATCATGATGGAAGATGAGATTTGGTGAGTTATGTTGAGAATTATTGGCAAAGGTTAGGTGATTTCCCACTGGTGCTGGAGGGAAAACATTGCTTGCAAATTACCAGCATTTGTCAGTACTAATATCACATCCCCCAGCCACCTCAACTGTCAACATTAATAGGTGTCTTTACAGCAAAAAGGGGTGACAATAGTCAGGCTTGATCAGACCTTGCAATGAGAAGAGGAGCATGATATGGAGAATAAAGACATGGAAATGTGCTTGCAGAAGCTCCTGCCTCAGCTCCCAACATCCCACCTGTCGCTGTGTGGGTGGCACTGCTCACCACGCTCTGCCAATTATCACATTTGCTTCCCTGCTCCCTCTCTCCCCATCTCTCCCTCATTTGCTGGGTAGCTTTCACTGCTCCTCTTCCATCCTCTCCCTTTCCAGTGACTGCTCTGCTTTCACCTAGCTGTCATTAGCCCACTGTTTCTGTTCCCAAGGAGCAAATGCAAGATGCTTTTCCAAGAAAAAGGATGCAAGATGCGAGGCTTTCTGAAAGGTTTCCTGGTGCCTGGGTAATGGCAGGCTTTGATTATTCTCCTGCCAGTCCCCTGTAGAGCCCTTGGGCATGGAGCAGCCTGGATCCCATGGCAAGGAGCCCATAGCTCCCAGAAGGGAGGTGAGAGCCAGAGGTCCTTACCAGGCTTCTGTTACCCACCCTCCCTCCCACCTGGGCACAGCAGCAGCTCTGTCTATCCCTTGCAGTATCTTACCCCTTATTTAAACCTTGAAAGCTTCCAGGAGTCCTAGGAAGGTTTGGATGACTGTGGAAGAGCCTAACACACAGCTGTACTTACCTGGTCTGTGAGTGCAGAGCTCCTCAGATAAAACCAATACAGGCAGAGGTCTACACTCCTGGCAGGGCACTAATCATCACTGGTGCTCAGCAATTAATTAGTGTTTCGCTGAAGAGTTGCTAAGGTATTTTCCCTCCCTGTTTTCCCTCTGTACATGTCATGGGAAAGGACCTGACAGCACTTGGAATTCAGCTCTGGTGACCTGTCTTTGTTTCAAGCAGGCAAAATAAGCAGTGGCTTCACTCTGTACATCTTCATCTTCCAGGCTGCTCAGGCCATGCAGCTGGGGACAGGGAGCAGCTTTGTCCCTAAGTTAATGCACAGGCTAATGTGCAGTTCGGTGCCCCAACCAAAGGCAGCACATAAAACACAGACATCTGCTCTGCTGAGCCTTTCAGCACCAGAGGTAGCATTAATTTAGCTCAGCCACAACCAGAGATAAAAATCATTTCCATTCGACTCCTCCTTCTGTCAAACCGAATAAAATGTAGCTCACTCCCTCACCCCGCCCGGCCCCGCGGTGATTAGCATTAGTAAAGGCAATCAGCCCGTGGCCACATCACCCCCCTGCATTAATGCAAAACTGGGGGAGGGCCCTGCCTGCTATCAGCATGGAAAGAGAGCCTCACCTTTTAATATGGTCATTCTTCACATGGGTGCCGGTGATAAAAGAAGCTGTCAAAATAGACAGCCCAGCCCAGGCAGAGATGGGAGAATTCTGGTGGCTTCTTGGGGAAAGAGAAAGGAGAGCACTCAGTAAACACTGCACAAATCCTCGGGAGTTACCAGCCATGGAGTAACAAGGTGCTGCTTGTCACACAGAATCAGGAAATTGTAGATTGGCCCAGGCTGAAAGGGATCTTGAAGATCATCTTGTTCCAACCCTTGCCATGGGCAGGGACATCTTCCTCTGCTCCAAGTCCTCTCCAACCTGGCCTTGAACACTTCCACAACTTCTCTGGACAACCTTTTCCAGCCTCTGCTCAGACAACTCTAAATACCAATGCTGATTCTTCCGAAACCCTGCATCTGAAGGGCCAAACCACCATCAACAACAGAACAGCTTCTGTCTGAGGAAGGTTTGGTTCTTGGATTGTAAAAACCCCAGATGTCATCCCTGAGCAGTGAAAATATAAAAGGTGTCAGGTTTAGTGCGAAATATCTCATTGTAACCCTGCCTGTGATCCCGTGGGTCTGCAGCACACACCACCCACACAAGCACACATCCAGATAATCTAAGAATTAATAGTTGAGTCTTTTCCAGCCTCATTCACCCTCTGTAAAATGGGTGAAGGGACACAAGGTTGGTTGCCCTTGGGACTGCACTGTCAGTGTCTCTGTGCAGGAGTTTGGCTTGAAAAACTGCAGGCAGAATCTCAACCCACATTTAGAAGACTTTTTTCCCCCTTTAAACTACTTTCTATGATCCAAAGAGTTGTTGTTTTAAGGCAGTTGAATTCATTATTCTTCTCAGATAACATTAAATGCTCAAGAGCATTTTTTTTTCCTTTTCATTTCTTTCCCTACACCCTTCTCTTTGGCAAATAGGACTCTCAAGTCCCTTCTGATCACTAATAACGTGGGCTTTCATACCCTCCTGGAACAAGTGAAATTTCTTTGACGTCTTAACTTTGCACAAATAGATTTTAATGAGGGAATATCACCTTGCCTTGAGCTAACTCTCTTCCTTTGCTCTTCCAAGGCTTTTGTAGTCACTTCCTCACAACTTAGAGAACATTAAAGTTCAGCACAGTGTTTGAACACTGCCTACCATTTCCCCAGAACTTTGTTTATTCTCTTCAGACTGTCACAGGAGGGACACACTTTCAAAGATGTGATGCAAACCAGGCAAAGGAGGAACATTTTCTGCCAGCCTCCATTGTCCTGACATGGTCTCTGGTGTCATCTCAGGGAGTTTGAGGCACTTCCCATCGGGTGACACCCAGGGTGATGCTGATAATCTAAATGAAGGCTCTGATGGTGCTCCAAAGTGCTGAGAAGCCAGACAATTGCCATGCTGTCATTTACAGGAATGTTCCCAGCCCAGAGAGACACCCAGGGGATGGACTTTTCTCAGCACAGTTTGTCCTCTGGGGTGGAACAGAGTGTCCCTGTGAAATGTGGCACAGCACTGGGATCCTGGGCACATTCACTGAGCCCATGAGTGGAATTCAGCTGTCCCCCTGCAAACTCTTCCCTTTGCTGATAATTTACTGTAATTAAGCCATATGTAAGATTCTTTCACTCTGTCAGAAGCAGAGACCTTCTGCTGCCCATATGCCAGAAAGATGAATGAAGGGCAAAACTCCCGTGAAGAAGGCAAACTTTTTGCTTCTTGATTAAAGAAGAGTAAAGACCCTTCTATAAATGTGTCTGCTGGTGCCCAGATGTTTTGATAAACAAGCAAGATCCACAGTGAGACACAAGGGGTCCCCAAGAAGAGGCAAGAAATAGCTGGGGATCACAGGCTCTGTGTTTGCAGCTGCCCTACAGATGTAGGATTGGGGTTTTACCAGCATGAGACCCTACCCTGGCACAGGGCACTGCTGCTAGGGCTGGCTCTGTCCCCAGATTTACTCCTCTGAGTAAGATTTACACCTCAGAGCAGCTGAGGGAAGCTGGAGACAGCCACACCCTTCTCAGTGGTGCCCACTGAGAGGTGATGAGAGGGAGTGGGCACAAATTGAAGCGCAGGAAATTCTGTTTAAATCTATGGAAAAACATTTTACTGTGGGGCTGAAGAACAGGAACCAGTTGCTCAGAAGGGTTGCAGAGGTTCCAAATGAGTGTGGACATGGTCCTGAGATGACCCGAGGGGGGCTGGACTAGAAGATGTCCAAAGGCCTCTCAACCATTCTGTGAATCTGCTGCAGAGTATGGAGGAAGGAGCCTGAATTTTGAGCTCTTTGAGCTGTCAAAACTGAAATTACTCCAATTTCTTAAAATACCAGAGAAAGGGGAGTTCTCATCTTACAGACAGTTTATTTCTGCAGATTTGCCAGACAGAAGAGATGAATATCTGCTGTTGTTTACCTCGCTGCGCTTCAACAAGTGCAACAACAAAAATCCAAATAAAGCTCAAACCTTTCATGGAAATCTACTGCAAATTGTTAGCCAGCGTGGGTTTTTTAAATTGTAAATATATAAATAAGAGCAAGAATCTAGAGTTTGGTGCAATAGAAACAGAAAGCTGATTCAGCAGAACAAGGCGTAGTCATAAAAGATTTATTACGCTTTATCAGCAATATCCACAGTCTTTCTGTGATTAGAGTTGCATTGTGTGTAATTATCTTATAGAAATTCTGCTCTTTGATGTGCTTTATCCACCATGCTGAAATACACTTCAATTCTAGTGGGTTTTCATGGTTGACTGGAATTTACATTAATTCCTTTGGGTCTGCAGGGCCAGCCTGGTCTGTCACTAGCAAACTCTTCATAAATATTCATATTTTTATATCTATATATGTGTGTATATATGGACATACATATATACATACGTATTATATATGATTTTGTCAAGTGACAGACCTAGAAATTCTGTTCCCCAAAAAAATACTGGAAAACAAGGAGTCCTGCTTTCCCAGGAGTGATCCCTTGATTAGTATTTCCTAGTCCAGCCTTCCCTCCCTTTTACCACGAATTAGAGAGTGATTGAAATGTTTACAGCAATTTGCAAACAGAGGTTACACTCTGCTTTTAATTTAAAATGTCCAAGTAAATTGAGGAAGTAATTTCATCTCAGTTCATTAAGCTTGATTTTTCCCAATCAGAAAAATGTCTTTTTATTTTTATTTTGCTCTTTAAAGTTCCCTGATTTCTTTCTTACCCCCTGTGCCCATCAATGGTTGCTATCAGCCGGGGAAACTACAGGTGTTTGCAGGCCAACCTGTGTAAGATGCAAATGCTTCCAACTACCTTGGCTGTGCACCTGATTGTGCTTTTGTGGAGTTCAGCATGGGGGAAGTAATCACCTTCAGTGGGAGCAGAATGAATTTTCTGAATAATCACTTCCTCCTTGGGCGATGCTCAGAACCATGAAGGAAGGGAAAAAGACTGGAGAGCAACGGGTGACAGAGGTTTAAAGAGTTTTGGGGGCGGGGAGGGGAGTTATAAGCAAAATTCGTTTTGTTCCCATGTTTGATAACTAAATGGAGGTTACCCTGATTAATTATGTCCAGATAATGCTCACGATTGTAGATCTGTGCCATTTCAAGCAGCAGAAACAGCTGAAGTGAATGTAGGAGTTCTAATTCTATCTGTTTGACATGACTCTCACCTCTGTCACCTCCCTCCAGGTGCTGTTCCGTGGATATGATTTGGTTTTCAATTCAGTAGCAGAGGTAGAAAAATGCACAGAACCAATGAGCAGAATCCATCATTACAAACTGCAGGGACAGGCCACCAGTGGGTCTGGTCACCTCCCAGACCCAGAGAAGTCACAAGAACCCAGCAGCAGAAACCAGACTGGTTCATCAAAGCCATCAAAGGCTGGTCCTTGTTTCTGCAGGAGCCTCACCCATTCCCTTTAGCAGGACCAGACCTGCATCCCCCCGTGCCACTTTCCTGTCCTGGTGTGAGATTCTCCATGTCCAGTGTAATTCCAGCACCTTCCAGGGCTGCCACTGGGGAGAATATTCCATGGCCAAACCTCAACAGCAGGAACATTTCCCTAACCCTTTCCTCTCAACTGCAGGGGGTACTTCATCATCTGCCCATGGATTTCTGAGGTGTACATTGAGTTAGACTGGATTCCAGGTCACTTCAAGGAGGGAAGAACATTCTCCATGACCCACTCAGCCTGATCCTTGCCTCTTTCCAGCCTTCTCCTGGGTTCATTAGGTTCTTCTCTCCAGCTCCTCCTATGACAGGTTTACTGAATGACACAAAATCATCAACAGCCAGTTAATTAGTGGTTGTTAGTAGTGTTGTTCACCAGATCTTGACTTGTTTGTGTGGGGAGGAATTATAAATCCCATTCCCTAGCCTTGCATCCAAGACACTGATGCCTTGGGAAGGCTGACCTGAGACAGAGACTGGATAGAGCCAGAGAATAAAGTGGATATTTATTGAAAGGCCTTTAGGATACACCTTGGGCAGGATGAGAGCCTGGCCAGGGCTACACCCACGGTGGACCCAAAATGGTCATAAAATGGATGACCAGTCACAAGGTCTCACATTTTTATAAGTTTTGGTCTATTTGCATATTGAGGTTTAATTGTCCAATTACAGCTCCAGGTTGAGGTCCCATCCTTCTTGTTCCTCCCTTCAGCCACCCTTGGTTGTGCTTTTGGGCTGAAAGTTGTCCTTGGTCTTCAGCAGGAAAAGGATTTGTTTTGTCTCCCTGCTCTGTACAGAGCTGAGTGACACTGAATGTGAGCTCAGAACTGCAGCCCTGGGCAGCACAGAACCTGAAAAACATGAAAGCTGAAACTTAAGGCATCAAGATGAGGGGTGAGGGATGGAAAAGCCAGATTCCTCAGTGCACTTTATATTTTTCAGTCTGAATGGCCAATGTGTTGGAGAAGGCTGGACATCCCCGTGCAGGCAGATCTGGGGAGAGCAGGGCTGTGAGAAAGGAGAGAGGGAGCGACGAGGTCAGTGCATCAGAGTAAGAATTGAAACAAGTTAAGAGCTCTATGCCTGTTAGCTCTTCACAGCCAAATAATCTGCCACTGAAAGGGGAGAATATCAGAGTGGCTGCAAAGGAACACAGATTGGTTTAATAATATCAGAAACTCTTTTGAAGGCAGCTGTGTGGCTCAGAGCAGGTGGGTGCAGCTCGACAGGGAGGCCTGTCTCTAGGTAGGGACTTTGTTAAGGAGAAGAAAAGGTGGGGAGGGAGAGATATAAATTCTGTTGTCAAGTAACATCACGCTTTAATTTCATGCCACATTATGACAATCTGGTCTGTGAGGCGCTCCCAGTGTGTGGCTGCAGAGCTGCTGTGTTACAGCTGATAGACCCGGGAGACCTGCAGCCCTCAGCTAATTGTAAACCCGATTAAATAGCGCTGTGAAGAAGTTTGATTAATTCAATCTATCTCCATGCATCAAGGCCAGAATCAGACGTGGCACGAGCCCCAGATCTTTGGAGTATCAAGGTCTTTGTTCTTTTTGTTTAAAAAAAAAAAAATTAAAATGAAGCAGAAGAAATTAATGAAATTTTAACATTAGGAAATGATGAAACGTAAGTGACAACTCTACTTTTCTTCCTAGAAAATCTCCAACCTTTCTGCCTTTAAAAAATAACTCCAAAAAAGCATTTCAATTAGCATCTTTATGTGCTTACCCAGATAAATTACCATACTAATAAACTTCTGATAGACTTTCAGGGGCTGCTTAACCAAGGGCTTCTGATCCTGCTGAATTCATGGTCTCTTGAGCAGGATGGATTTGGACCTGATTAATTTTAGTTGTTTCAATAGCAGATAAACCAGTGATTGCTCTCTTCTAAGTGCATGTGAGACAGAGAAAGAGAAAGAGGGTGTAGGAGGGACTGTTCCTGCCATCCCAGCTGGCCTGGCTGGCCTTTGGGACACCACAACACCCACTGCACTCAGCCACAGAGCAAAAAATTCTACTCAATTATTGTACACAACTCCTAAATGCTTATGATACTGCCTTCCACCTCCTGAAATTCTGTGAGACTGGCAAACAGCACATCCAGCTTCTGAAGTCATCTGTTTGAAGAGCAGCTTTGACCAAGAAAAGTGTGAATATTCCTAGGGAACATTTTGACTTTGCCTGTTTCTATTTGGAGACAGCTGCAGCTGCAAGTATTTGGGTCTTTCTCCCCACTAGGCAGGGTCTTCACTGGTTTCCAAGGAACTGAGGGATTTTTTCGTGCTTGATTTGCAGAGAAAAGAAATCTCACAAGCCAGGTTGCTCTTAGTGGTCCCGTTTAGTCTCCCACTAAAGAAAGCAATACAGGGAATGGTTTAAGGGAGATGAGACTCATTTCTGTGTCTCAATAAGGGCTCTGCACACCTGTGTGTAACTCCCCCTCCCCTCAGTGACAGCCCACTGCATGTGCACTCACCTGGTACCTCCTGCATCCCACATTAATGGGATGACTTGCAATGGCACCAGGAACAGAGCCACACAAAGAGTAATATTAGATTATTTCTGTTATTCGTCAGCATCACTGTTGGACAGAAACCTCTTAAATCTGCCTAAAGTGGCTTCCTATGGATGCTGCTGCTACCACCAAAAAAATAACACATTGTGCATACAGGTACAGCTTCCCTGCTACCCACAGGCTGCTTTTTGTGTGTAATTGTAAAATACCTGCATGACCCTCCTAAACTGAATATCATTTGATGGCAGAAGCTGAGCAACTGTACTACTCAGGAGCCTGAAATGTTTCAGAAGCCTTCTCCCTCCTCTTCCTTTTCTCCCCCACCAGAAAACGTGGAGGACTTCCCAGGCCCCATCACACTCCTGGAATGCATTCTCTCAAAAAGCCCACTGCACCTCGAATTATTATTCCATGGTGAGAAAAGCAGTGAACAGTAGAAAATGACAGTTTACCCAAATGGAGGTGAAAATGCACTTTCTCCTGTACTTAAAAGAAATAACAGCTTTCAGCAAAGATCTAAATCCTAGCAACAAGCACTACATAAATGCAAAAAGGTCATCTCTTTGTTAGAGAAAGGTTACTTTGCTGAACACATGCTTTAAAAAAATAATCTACTAAAGGAAGTTAAGCTTGGTAACATTTCTGTTGTATTTGCACATGGAGAGAACAGATCTGTGCACTCCCTTTCAGGGCAGGAAAGTGAAGGACGGTTGATTATAATGAACAATTTTCCTCTTTGAGAGGTGCAAGGAAAAGAATCTGAGATATGTTTCAAATGGCTACTTAAAAAGAAAATTTGGTCTCTGCTGAGCAAAGCACTGGTTGTCAGCTGTGAATTCACCTGGATGGCAGCAAAGAGGGATTTTATCTACCCTGCTAGAAAGGGCCAGAATGATGAGTGTTCCTGCACCCCTGGTGCTGTCGTGCAACTTTTTCCTTGTCCCCTCTTCTCCTTGGCTGAAAAAAATGCTTGGGGTAAAATTTTGGTTGCAGCAAAGGATACAGCAAATCCACCTTTGCCTTCAAAGGAGAGAGGAGACCCCAAAGTTTGGGAGATGGGAGGCTCTGAGACAAGAACCTCCTGTTTGAACAGACAAACAGGCGAGGGGTGTGGAGAGAAACAAAGGCACAGAGGGATGATCTGTGCAAATCCTTATTAAGCAGGAGAGTACATAAGAATATGTTTAATTTCCCTCCTAGTCAATAAAGTAAGAGGCTCTGCAAGCCAGATTGGGTAAGCTGCTGCTCAGAAAGAATCACCACGAGAAACAGGGAGGAATAAGATGATGAAGGCAAATATTGAGGGAAGAAAGAGGAGGAAAGCATAGCAGAAAGTCTATCAGAAATGCCCAGAAAACCTTGGTCCTGCAAAGAACATCAGTGAGGATGCAACAAGTTATGGGCTGCATGACACGAGGACTCCAAAACACCTGAGTCCAATTCAGAAGGATGCTGGTGGAGAAAAAAATCTCCACTGTGTTAATTACCCTGGTCTAGATCCATTTATTCTTATGTTATTCAGTACAACACTTTTTTCCCTGGACCAAGCTCCAGCTCCAAGACAACAAGTGTTAGGAATTACCACGTCTAAACAGACATATAAAAATCTGGGCTTTTTTTCTTGGTCTCTTGTTGTCTTTGGGTGAAACTCTGCCCTGTTGATATCAGTTGTAAGCTGCTGTTGACTTTACTGGGAGCAAGGATTATGTTGTCTTCTGTGGAAATACAAACAGTTACCTTCAGAGCCATTAACAGAAGGAGGAGAGAAATCTCTGGTCAATAATAAGCTAAGCCTAGGAAAATAAAAATGCAGTTTTCTGTCACCTTGGAAAGATCAACATCATTTGTCATGTGGTGTTTATTCAGCAGAACAACAACTGCATTTGTGCTTTTGAAGGGAAATGAAAGGGGAAAGTAGCAGGAGGGGGAATGAGGGAGATCTGAGCACAGGAATGTACTGCCACTCCAGCCTGCTATCATTAAACCACATCAGAACTTCATAATCATGGTGTTTAATTAAACAACAGAGGCATGGGTTTATGCATTAATAATGAGACCTAGCACTTTAGCATGTCAGGCTAAATACAGTTTTAAATTAATAATGTAGCACCGCAGCATTAGTGAGAAAATGAAATCTTATTAACAACTTAATAAAGTCCCTTATTTGCTAAAGTTCCAGCTCTCAGGGAACAGTATTATAGCAAAGCATTTGCATCCCTTAAGGGGGCAGATGGGAGGAGGTGCTGCTTTCTCACACCCTCTGTAATTCCATTATATATAGCTCCTGTAGTCACTAAATATTGCCTGGTGTCTGCCAAATGATGCCTTATGGTGCTTCTAAACCTGGGTGTGACATGCTGGGTAATCTGCAGACACTCTTTTTAGGTACCCAGGAAGGACATTGCCTCCCTTTTTTCTGGCACTGCGCTGGAGAGGCGGCAGGGGATGGATGGAGCACTGCCCACCAGATCAGTGCTCTGCAATCTTTTGGGGATGGTCCTCTCAGGGCCAGGGGCTGCAAACACTGCTCTGTGAAAGACAAGGGGCTGAAGCACAGAAAGCAGCTGAGGGCATGAGAAATGGCAGAAAGCAATGATTTTCAGGCTTCCGGGGTTTGAAGCCATCAGCTGATCCCTCACAACAGCCTCTCTAAGCATTCTTGGACCACTGCTCAGTTTAGGGTGGTTTATTTTCAGGATAGACTGAGGGTATGCACGGTGAGGTACTCCAGCTCCGCTGATAGGAGCCACTATTTAAGCTACAGAAGCTCAAGCAATTTATAACCAGGGTTTCACAAGCTTTTAGCTTCTTGATTCCCACTGATTCACAGACCTGGACCACCTCAGGCACACAGTGAATCAGGAAAAGACTAAAGACTGGAGCCCCATCTGCTCAGCCCTACAGCAGAATCTGAAGCCCGGGGCCAGGTTTCCACTTGTCAACGTGCTTGACACAAATTTTTCTACCAAATTCCCTTAAATCCAGAGAAACAGCTCAGTATCTCTGCCATCCAAGTGGTGGGGCTCTCTCCACATGCTTGAAAGTTCCATCTGAGCTCACTTTGCTGAGGAAACAAAGAGCAGGCTGCAGGACCATCATGAAATGAGTAATGTGGGGACAAGATCCAAAGTCAGTGGGTTGACTTGAAATAGCTGAACATCAAGGCCATGGAGAACTGGCAGCAGCAAAGCCACAACCGGCCACAGCCATGAAATTCAAGAGAAATCATTAAAAACTATTAATAGAGACAGGAGCAGACAAGACATATCCAGCTATGAGTCTGTCAAAGAAGGATCTCTTTGGGATGTAAAACACTGACCAAACATCTTGTGCAGCTTGAAAACCATTGAATTAGGATGGAAATCAGCCAGCAACACCACTGACTGTTGAAAATCCTACCTTTGGTTGTGCTCATGAGACCTTAGAGCTATTTCCTCTTCCTTCCACTTCTGTCTGCATTCCCTAATTTTGCTCTGAAGTTGTTGGACAATGTACCAACATAAGTAATAAGTTTTAGAGTGCTGGAAGAGCACATGAATGATTTAGGTAAGACCCTAACAATTCCCCTTCTCATGGTTACAACTCCCTTGGAAAGGAATGGTCGTCCATATTCCATGCCTCCAAATTTAATGTGAGTTTTCCATTATCCCATGTCTTGCTACAGAAAAAAAATACTGGTCTTGCAAGAAGTTGGACATGAGATTCTCATTGTGCCCTTTTTTTGTCTCAGTTAGTGCCCAGTTTGATGGAATGGGGAGGAAGCTGGGGCAGAATGATCAGTGGAGCTCTCCTGGTGGAGCTCCAAGTGAGGAGCAGATTTCCTTGCAGAGCCTGTGTGCACTGGGAGCCCTGACCTGCAGGCAGAGCCTGCCTGCCCATTCACCTCCTCCTGAGACACCCAGGGAGTGTGGGTTCCTCCTCTTGGAAACCACAGAGCTCATGGGGAGTAGCATCTTGTGCACTCTTTGTGCAAATGAAACATCCAGGATGTAAAAATCACCTTGGTGTGCCTTGTCTTCCATCCCCTCTGTTAAATAATAAATAGAAGCCTAATGGAACCAAGCATGACTGCAGAGCACGTGAAGGCAGAGCAGACCTGCGTGCTCCCCTTACTTCATCATCAGTGAGTAAATGGGTCACTGGTGAATGGGATCTGAGTCAATCTTTATCTCTTTTTTATTCTGTCTTTATCCTCAAGGAGATATGGCTCAAAATCACACACCCCTGCTAAAAGCACTAAATAGAAACATTCCAAATTATCTCATCAAACCACCTTATGTTTCTACTCTGAGCTCAAGAAAACTTCAGGAAATAAAGTTTTTTCATTCTAGAAATCCTTCATTTGGTTTTTAATTGTGCAACAGGATGTCTTGGGATCTGGTCTTTTTCTCCCCCCCTTTTTTAAATTTTCTATTTATTAATATTTAATCTCTGCACAGTGCAGAAGAAAATCATTTCTGCAATAACATCAGAATGGGAGGGTTAGAAATCAATAGCCAAGCTCTCACAAGACACATTCAATCCCTTCTTAATCCATTTTCGACTGCTCCCTTGTCTTATTAGAACAGCCAAGTTTTCCCTCACTCGTTAGGTTGGGATATTCACAGTGCAGGAGGGAACTGAAAGCTCCCAGAGAAGCACAAACCTCTGGAAAAGCAGGAAAGAGAACAAAGCAAATTTTGTTTGGGGCAAAAGCCTGGACACCATCCCAAAACCCTGCTTTAAAAACCCTCTGAAAGGCTGTCCCCATTTCCCTGAATCGTGGCACATCCTGAATCCACTGCCAGCCCTGACCCACTGGAACATTTTTCCCTTTTAGTTTTCCTTCAGGGCCATCTGTCACACCCAGCTCTCTCAAGCACCTCAAGCATCACCTCCTCTTCTCATGGGTCAGTTCTGCAGAAGTGTAAGAGCCAAACAAGCACACTCAGTGGGAGAAGACAGAAAGTCAGAGAGAAGGAGAATCCTCTTCACCTTTCTTAGTGCCTCTAAGGTTTAAGGATATGACAACATGGGTTTCTCATATGGGCTTGAGCACAGACACCAAAACCTGTGACTGCCATTCTGGCCATGAGCAACCTTGACCAAGACACACCATGGCTGTTACAGAGTTATTCAGCTCTGAACAGCCAGCCCACCCCTTCCTTCTGCATCCTGCTGCTTCCATCAACACCTTCTCCTTAGCAAACCAAGCGCCTTCCCCTTGGGATCATGCCGCCCCTGTGCTTCCCCCTGGCACTCAGTTTTATTTCATTGAAGGAAGGCAACACCTTTGCTTGCACTCCACAGGGGTAGCTGGGGTCCCTGTCATTGTCTTCTCTTCAGTAATTGCATGTTCTGGGATGAAGTTCTGCATAAGAGAACTCAAGCTTTCCCTGAAAACAGGGAAACAGAGCCCTGCTTATCCCTCTCTGTGCAGGGCTCAGTATATGTACATCCTTTCCCTCAGCAGAAGCAATAATGAGGGCTGTTTAAAAATAATCAGCTTTTAGAGGATGTAGCCAGAGTTAAGGATCGTCCATGGGTTTCTAGCTGCCATGAAGAACTTTGTCCTAATGCTAAAGGTCTGGTGGTCCCAAGACACCGGGTAGGAGGAACAGGAGAAGGAGGCTTGGGAACAGCAAGAATAAATACATCCAGCTTCAACATCCTGTATCCTATCTGCAAGCTTGAGGCAAAGCCAGATGGGAAGGAGAGAATGCTGTCCTCTTGTTCTCCTGAGGGCAGGGGCTGGCCCCGTGCCCAGCAGCACATCCGAGGCTGGCCGGGTGTGCCTGTCCCTGCTGCCTCCCCTGCGGCACCGCCGCTGCCTCCGAGCCCGCCTGATGCAAGAGGAGACTTTGCCAGCAGAGGGAACTACAGACCGGATAATCGCTCCTTCTTCCACTCACCAAAACCCGTAGCTACGCTGAGCCGAACCTCTCCCTGGAAAAGAGATGTTTCAGACTTCTCTGCTGCTGCTCTTGGCCAGCTTGCTGCGGGTTAGTTTGGTTGTTGAGCGCTCTCTTTCTAAGGGGACTGATAAAGAAATCCGTTCAAACAAGAAACCAATTGAAAACTCTCTGTTTACTGTATTTATTATTATTATTATTATTATTAATAGTAATAATAATCTTGCAAATCCCTATAGCTATCTTCTTGCTGCCATCTAGTGAAGGAGAAAAAGTATGACTTGAATGACATAAGCAGAAGAAAACCTATCCCGGAGGCTTGTACTTGTTGAACAAACTCTAACTTTGAACAAACTGCTTCAAAACAACCTTTAAAGTTGCACAAGGATTTCCCTTTTGGAAGCCGACTTCATAAAATGCCCTCTTAGGTCCTGGAATGGATGACTGCTGGTGAAAGACTGACTTTGTCATCACTTTGAAGAACAGTCCAAGAGTGACACTTTGTTGTACTGAAACTCTTCACGCTGCTCTTAAAAGCTGTAGGAACTGTGGTGTTCTTTGCAGGATCAGGCAGCAATGGAAGCTTTTACTGCTTTTTGTATTACCATGAATACACAATTCCTGTAGGAGGATCACGAGTGCAGGCTCTACATACCCACCTAATTTCTCAAGCAAGGTTTTATCAGCAGAATCAAACTCCTTGTTAGGACCTGTGTGCAGGAGTCTTATATCCAGAGTCCTGTGCCTTGAGATCTAGCCATAAGATCTTCCTTGCCCTAGATAAAAATGGTATGTTCCTGCATCCCTAGGGAATTTTTGGGAGGAAAGCCTCTGCTGTGTGACAGACAAGTGATAAACAAGGAGACGGTAGAAACACCAACACTTCAGCAGCTCCAGTTCCTCCAGTTGCACTCCCATCGTGCTTCCATGACCTCTGGCTATTCCAGACCTGTGCTTTTGGCACACACCTGCCAGAGCGAGCTCTGCCTGCTTTTCCCACCTTGAGTTTTTATCTCTACCCACCAACCATTTCCAGACAGCCAGACCCAGCACAGCATTGCCACTGCTTGTGTTTTTTCTACACAGTTGTTCTTGCTGGTTTGCTGCTGTTACACACAGGGGATGAAGTATTCACCCACCACTTCCAGCAGCTCCAGGGAGCTTCCAGCAGAGTAATTCCGCTCATCCCACCGCCTTTTGTACTCAGCAGAAAATGATCCAATCACACATTTTGATGCTTGAACATCGCTTTCCACCCTCCTTGTGTTTGCCGGGATATAAGATCCAAACCCTGACGTGCTTGCAGCAGCGAGCAGGGCGGTATTTAACCGTATCCATGGCACAGGTGTGGGATTGCAGCCTGAGAACGCGCTCACGGCTCTCATTCTGCCTCTCAGCCTTCGGACAGAGCAACAGTTCTTCGGAGTTTGTAGCACTTTGCCCACCTCAGGCTCGATGCCGAGAAGCCGGGTGGGTGCCGGGGGCGGTGAGTGCCCGCTCCCCTCCGGTGGTCGCTAGATGTCAGCACGGGACCGCCAGCCCGGCCCCGGGGACGCGACAGACCCCGGCCCGACAAACCCGCACCGCTCCCGGGGATGTGATAGACCCCATCCGCATCCCAACAAACCCGCACCGCTCCCGGGGATGTGACAGACCCCATCCGCATCCCAACAAACCCGCACCGCTCCCGGGGATGCGACAGACCCCATCCCCATCCCAACAAACCCGCACCGGTCCCGGCAGGGACAGATCCCAGACAGACAGACCCGCACAGCTCCCGGGAGAGACAGAGAGATTTTATTTTCTGCCATGGTCTTCCACATGAGTCACTCCTTTCTGCTATTTTTTTTCCTTTTGTCTTTTGTTGTTGTTGTTTGTTTGTTTGCTTGTTTGTGGTGCTTTTGGGGTGTTTGTTTTGGGTTTTGGGGTTTTTTTGTTATAGTTCAATATGTCAAAATCTGAATTCCTTTTTGTCAGTTTTCAGCGAGAAACCAGATTGAATATTTTCAGATGCCTACTAACAGCTGCAATTTGAGTGAGAAGTCCAAAGCAAATTCTTCCATGTGCATTTTTTTGCAAGCACTTTAAACCTGAATGGCTTTCAGATTCATATAGGCTCCAAATGATTTCTCTCTGCTGTGTGTTTTAGAATTACATATAAAGCATCAAATCCTCCCACTCTGTTCTCCTGTAGCTGATGCGCCTCCCAAGCTACCCTTTGGTGTTGAAATAACCCTGGAAGAACTAATTTGTTTAATAAACCATGGGAGAGCCTCTGTGAGAAGTGTTTGCTTCTAATTTTCAATCCACTTAGATGCACATGACATTTTTAGAAAGCTGGTGGTACTTTCAACATGTCTTTACAACCAGAATTCCTGAAAGTTTATGGCACCACTAGTCTTTCTCATTGCAGGATCTTAACACATTACCAAAAAAAGTAAATAATTTCTAGCAGGGGACAATCCTACTTTTAACATTTCCTCTACATCTTTCTAATGGGAATTACTTATTCCAGTGATGATATACTGGTACCTCCTTCCATTTGTCTGTTATGACTTGGAGTGTGGGACTGGCTCCAGAAATGAGAAGAAGTCTCGCTGTGCTCACTTGCATTTGAAAGTCACAGTGGATATATAGAGTGTCACCATGAATATATAGAGTGATCTGTCCCAGGAGCAGCTAAGTGGTTCAATTCTCATAAAACAATTAAGTTACTAAAATCAGTAATTGGTCTTCATGGTTGGATAAGCCCGATAAGGGGAGCAAAAGGGAGATGTGACCATATTGTAACATTCAAACAACTAGAGGTGAGGTAAGAGAACATCAGTGAAAAGTATGATGGACAAACCTGCTGCACACTCTGATGTCAGGCTCGGACAGAGCCAGTTTTGCGTGCTCCTCTCCTCCAAAAAGCAGAAACACAACCTTCCAGATGTTCAGTCACAGAGCAGGGGAACAGCCTCATTCAGGCAGCAGCTCTGTAAGCACAGCTGAGGTGAATGTGTCACTGCTCATCCCAGCTCTGATGTGGAGAAGGAAGGGAGACAAAGCTCGGCATTTCATGTTAGTGCATGGCACACAGGGAGGTGATGAGAAGAGGACAAGCCAACTACACTTTGGAGAGGGCCTGAGAAAAACAAACCACATTCTGGAAAGAGCCTCCTGTCACTGTAACAAGAGCAGATAATCTGCCAGGTGCATCTGCAGCAACTGGTTGCTTCTGCCTGCAGGCAATATCCACCTGCTCACATCCATGTGTCACTGCACAGGATTCAGGATTCATCCCATCCTTTCCAAGCAGACAGTTGAGGGGCCTGGACCAGGCACATGTCCATGGAGAAAGCCAGGAATCCCTCATGCTATCTGTAAAACAAACCTCAGTAACACGAAGCAGTCTCCAAACTCTAGAAAAGAAAGAAATTGGGACCTCTTCTGGTTGCAATTAAAGTTTAGGCCCTTGCTGTCTTCTTGATGCAGGAATATGGGACTAAACACCCTGATTGTCCTTCTCCATGCAGTTCCACCTTTGCCAGTGGTTGCCTTGGATTCTCCTTGAGGTTCCTCCATGGATCAGTCACAGTGATGATTCCTCCCACCCTGCAGGCCATGGTGTGGTCTGTTTCCTGTCCCAGCACCATGCTCTGTTGCTGGTACCCACAGCTGGGGAGGATGCAGAGTCCCTTCAGAGAAGGGCTCTGTCATCGTGGAGCTAACCTTTTCCTGGTACATGGAAGGCAGAAAAACTGTGAGCCCCTGAAAAAATAATTATTCCCAAATAAAATGGCAATAGATGGAGCCTTTCCCATGGAAACCTCCCTGCACAACAGGTGCCTCCTCTGTCAACCCCACCTAAACCAGCACGACTGGATCTCATGAACTGTGTGTGCCCTGGTGCTTCCCTGGGCTTCCAGTATCCAGGGGAAGGTAAACAGAGGTGATGATCCAGGTCTGACCCTGCTTGTGGGAAGGGAAGGGAAGGGAAGGGAAGGGAAGGGAAGG